>JANHGN010005841.1:0-136059 GCA_024605025.1 Megaceryle maxima | reverse complement strand
AACCAGTTCCAAATCCACCTCACTACCTGATCATCCAGACCACACTGCCTCAGTTTAGCCAGAAGGATGCTGTGGGAAACAGTGTCAAATGCCTTACTGAAATCAAGATAAACCACATCCACTGCTCTACAATCCACCTGGTTATGTCATCATAAAAGGCTATCAGGTTGGTCAATAGTAGCCATGTAGCCATTTTCAATGTCCTAGGACCCTGAGTAACACCAAACTTCGTAAGTACTTACACTAGAAGGAAGGAGACTCCCCTTCTGCATGCCAGACACTCGATCTCCAGACAGGAGCTATCTGCATTTCTGTTTGGCAAACACTTGACGATGGGAGCCTCTGAATCCTCCCATACTAAGAGATGGGAAAGGCAGCTTGCTAGACCTAGAAAATTTAATGTCAGAAAACAGAATAAAGAAGTCAATGAGGAGCAGAGAACAGGCAAAACACACGGTCAAGACAGTCATTAGGCAGTGACACAATGATCAGTGATTTACATAATCAGACCCTTAATTTCTCTGTGCTTTTGTTTCCTCATCTAAAATTGGATGTAATAATCTAGGCAAGTGATATAAATTGGACTTGGAGTCCCTAGATGAAAGTTACCAAAGAAGGGAAGTTATTCTTTGAGGTTTTAGTGGTTGAAGAGTGGTGCTTGGTGTTTGAAGAGAGATTTTTAAAAAAATAAAGATCTATTAAGTGATGCATTAGTTGTTCTCTGCCGTTCAGCTACAAGTAAATTATCTCAGCAGCAATCTGTTAGAAGAGAGAAAAGGCGGGGGGGAAGGAAACAAAATATTGACAACTGGTCTAAAGCCAAACACTCAGCAGTAATAGTGTAGTAATCATTTGCTCCAGTATTGTCTATAGATGGGTAAGGAGAAAATGTACAAACTACTATAGATTTGGTAGGCAAGAAAGATTACTGATCTCTTTCAGACATCTACCTATGATAAAAAGGCCTTGCTCTGTATGTTTTCTTTCTTCCTTGATCAAGCTTGCAAATTGCAAAGAGAGGGAATAAAACTTAAGTCTTTGGGCTTTTTTTTAGAACAGAAAGTTGGTTTAATTTGCAGTGGGTGTCAACAGGTTAGCTAGTTCACCATCTGGCACAATGAGCTTATTTTTGTAATTTTGCAACATACTTTTTACCTTTAGTTTTCAAAAATATCTCAGTAAGGTTTCAAATTCAACTGTCAAATTTCAGAAATCTGCAGTGGCTTAATTTGCAGAGCTACAGGCACAAGGACTGATGAGGAAGCAGTAATTAAATTGCTGTAAAGAAAACATCCAGCTGACTTAATGGTTGAGCTTTTTCTTCAGTTTTTCAATTTTGTGTGAGAGCTAGTCTACAGTATTTGGAGTATTAAGAACTGTATTCTGAGCAGCATTTATAATCTCATTTTATTAAAAGGATACACAAGCAATCAGCATTCAGTCATCCTCTGGCCCTCTGCAAATTATTTTAGCAAGGAGCACCAAATATCTCAACCCAGGTTGTTCTGAAAATGCACAGATCATCTCTCTGACATTATTAGCTGCCTGAAAATTCATTAGAACAGAAAGATTTTTAAAAATTGCCTTTTTCTTTCCAGATTCACTGTGACCCTCTGCATTTACCACAGGGTTAGAGCTCAGGGAACCCATGGTGATACTTTGAATCTGCTGCTAAACTCCCACTGCTGTGGTCAAGTTTTGCCTCATGCTGTGTGTCCATCCTTGTCTCTGGCAGGGTGTGTTACCATGGGCAAGGCTTTTTACCTCTTATGCTTCAGTTTACGTGACAGTGGGAGGAAGGGTTGAGCCTTGCTTGGGACGGGGTAATGGAGCAGAGGACCTCTTGAGGTCCCATTCATCTCTGCATCACGTGACTCTACAAGACTAGTTTCTCCCTTCATAAAGCATTTTGAGTTTTGTGAATGAAATGTTGTACATAAAGCCAGGTGTTGTTATTATTTATGCTGTTTATTTACTGGCCACATTGCTCTGAGCTGGGGGATGGAAAAAACCCATCAATCAGCAGATTCACTTTATGTTTAATTTCACTTTCAATGTTTGGCAAATGTTCATTTGTTAAACTACTCCTTCCCCTAAAACCCCATAGTTTTACATAGTCAGTGGAAACATTGTCTCTTTCTTACACATGAGTGTACATTTCTGTTTTGAATCATCATTTAAGGGTTCAGACTATCAAAGGTTTACTGCCTGCTGTGAGTGTTCTCTTGTTGCTTTAGGAGACGCGGTCAGATCCCTCAGCACAGTTTAATTTATCAAGGGCTCTTTATGTTTTATGAAGCCTTGAACATTTTCAGCCATGCCCATGTCTAAGCTGCCCTGCAGGCAGTAGGCAAACCTCTGTGGCCCCAAACGTGCCTGCCAGCTTTTGGGTACCACACAGGGCACCAGTGTGGGTGCTTCTGTGCTCCCAAGTCCCATTCCTATTTCACCACTACAGAACTGAGGTCTCTCTTCCTTCTTCTGTCCCACATGGCTCATGCAACAGTTCAACCCTCATCTGGGAGCTCTTTGTCTCCAGTGCCATAAGCAGCCCTGCTACCCTGCTGTAGCTCATGAAGCTCTTCCCATTACTGGTGTAGACTGTGGTAGAGGCACCCCTTGTGCGATCCAACAAATGGTGTCTTGGAAGTTGGCAGAAGAGAAAACCAGGAGGAAAGACAAAACACCTTCTCTGCTGCTAGCTTAGATGTCAGCTCTGACTCTTTCTTTTGCTGGCAACTGGAGGAGTCAGAGCTGACCTGGCAGTGGTGGGGTTAATAACTGTGGAATTGAAAGTATTTGCTCTTGATATTGCTAAGTCTTTTTAAAAATTGTCAGAAATATGTGGTACTTCTCAGTTTCTGGTGAAGCACTGCACATAAAACACAGCGTTCCTGCAGCAGCATAACAGCTTGTGGTTTAAATAAATGTTGTTATTTCTGCTCTGCTGTAGGTGTACATGTATGTTTTGGTTCAGTGACTGCCAGATACTGTAAATGAGTATTGATTTCCTTTTCTATTTTAAGCTTTTCTGCAGAAAAGGCATCCCACATGCCTTTAGCTTTCTCTGCCTGTACCTAAAATGATTGCAGCCAATGATTTATCTAACTAAATACTCTTACTTTGTTGTTACCACTCATCCTTAACTTAGTAGCTGCACCCCATGTTGTTCAGGTCCCCATTCACCTTCTTGAGTTTAAAGCTATTACATCCAGCCATTTTTAAGAGCAAATAAAGATTACAGTGTTTAAAACTCATGGCAAACAGACCCTTATTTACATTCACTGCCATAGATGAAGCTACCTTGGTGTTAGAAATGAAAGAACATTTTAAGAAGCAAGCCTGCCATAGCTCAAGTCTGGACATCCAGATTAGCTCAGCAAGGCCAAGAAATAACACAGGCCTGGATTTGGCAACTGTAGGCTGAAGTGTCCACCCATTTATTAACTTTTAAGTCATCGGTAGGTAAAGCATTAGCACCTCAGATGCAGTTCAAATTTACCTTGGTTCAAAATGTGAATAAACATTTCAGCCTTTAAAACACATGTTGCAGCAACCACTGTCTTAACAGGATTCCTGTGTCTCAGGTTAACTGCTTACATGCAACTTTCTCTCCTAGCTCAGGTCTATAGCAAATGTGAAATAGTAAATTAATTGGAACATTCTCAAAGCCCTGGCAAATGCTTTGCCTGTGACATTACTGATTTCCCAGAGGAATAGCTGCTGATACTGATTTTGACAGAGCCTGTAAAGCCTCCTGGAGCAAAGATTCCTCTCAGAGCTGGGAAGGGCTGGAGAGCAGCTTGGGATATGTGGAGATAGGATTATTCACTGGAAATTAATGTGCTTAATCGCAAAGTATGTTAAAATATATGTAAGTGCTTTATGATTAAGAAATCACTCCTTGAATTTCTATCTCTTAAGTTTATTGGCTAATTCTATCCTGGCTTTTTGGAGATCATGCAGAAAAAATATTGGCTATTTGGAAACTCACATTATCTGTGACATCTGAAGTTTTTATGAGTTTGTCAGTTTGTTAAAGATAACCAACTAAGATCTCTGCCAACACAGAGGACCACAGAAAAAAAATGGATCAGGAAGGTGAAAGTGAGGATGGGTAATTGAGGAAATAATCAAGAATTCCACATTATGCATGTTAATTGCCTGGTTACAAACCACACTACCAGGTCTAAGTATTTCAGGGAATCAGGTTTGTTTTGCTTTAAACTGCTGCCATGCAACTGGGAATTGCACAGTCAGTGTTTTATTAAAAAGTAGTAATATCATACTAACTCAAGCTCAGAGAATAGGTAGCGTCATCCTCTTTCTTGCTCCTTACTTACTCACAGCTGTCTTCCAAGCTAGTGAAGATTTGACCACATAAGCTGAAAATGCCTGATCAAAGTAGTTCAGTTGTGCTTTTCAGCTTCTTCCCTGCAGAGGTGCTGGGGTGATGAGCTGAAGACTTCCTTTAATAACTTTTCCAATATCAATTATCGTGTGTTGTTTGCACTATCCACTCCCTGAAATAGCATCTTGAGATGGAAGGTGATTAGATCCAAAGGTAGAGCCTAAAACATGCACAGTGTCATTTTTAAGAATCATTGATTTTTGTGGGGAGACTGACCATGACAAACCCCTGGTGAGAACAAGTTCAGACCACTAGTGATATCTAGCTCCTGCATGAAAAATATCTTAAGGAAAAAAGTGAAATCAGAAAACAGTCTGCAGACTTGTTTTAGAGGACTTTAGGAAGCACAGCTTAACATTTAGATGTAGGATCTTCTGCACCACTTTATGACTTATCTCAAACTATAAGCACTTCCTAGCAAACATTTGAAAATAACCAGGCAAGCAAGAATGTTACTAAGGACTTAGAAGTCATCAACCACTTGGGTGGGCCTAACCAGAAGGATGGTTTTAACTAAGTAATTTCCATTATTTGAAAGATATAGAGGCCCAACTAGAACTCCTCACCTTGATACAGGGATACAGCTGTTTTAAGTCCATCTACAATGCTATGCAGAAAGGCAAGATTAAATGGTCAAGGTGGGGCTAGGATGCCATATAGAGAGCATTCTTGCATGGCTTGAGCAGATCCCTTAATCAAGCATATCTTGTTCCTTTCTAGGAAGTCTGCTTGGTCTTTTTGAGTTGGGTTTGTCAAAGCTATTAACTTAGAGTAGCAATAAGTAGTGACTTGTCACTGGAACAGGTACCAGTGTTCTAAACATGCCAAGACTGCAAGTGAACTCAGCAAGGAGGAACAGATTTTGCATAGCTACTTTGAAACAGAAACATGCTTTTATATATTAAAAAAACCCCACCGACCTTTTTTGTTCAGGTTAGTCCTGAACTACTGAGTAGTGCTGAGTTGAAGCAATAGCGATGGTGCAGAAGAAGAATTGCAGCTTTCTTATGCTTTGAAAGGACAATCCATCTAATTACACAAGCTTTTCTTTTCCCAAGGCTTTTGCTTACCAGGCAGTGCCTGAATTTTGATTTCAAGAAGAAACTGCTACACAACTGGCTAACCAGTAATTTCTGTCCCCTTGGAAATCATTACAGGTTCAGTGCAAGTCCATGAAAGAGGAGAGGAGATCTGTAAAAACTGTTCTTGCTCTTGCTCCCTGTTTGTTCATCTCTATTAAAAAAAAAAAAAAATCATCATAGTCCTGCAGCTATCTTCCACCTCTAGTGACTTTGGTTTGAAGTGAAAATTAATTTTATTAAATTAACAAAAATTATCTTATTTTTCATGATTGCCAAGAGGATCTATGCCAGAAACTTGTGCCTCTGAATATTCTTCTTTCACACCTTAAAGCTAATCTAAACATATTGGGTGTGTTTTCAGATAGACTTGAATTTTGCAGCTGATATCTTCTATTGTAATAGTACTTTTCACAGTTTTCTTAGAAAGAAACTGGCTACTTTGTGGATGCATCCTTGTAGCTCCCTTTTGGGGATATGACCTCTATTTTATCTCTCTTTTAGCCCTCATACATACAAAGGTCTGGAGCAATGCAAAATACAGAACTGGGATGTCCATTTCTAGCTTTACTCCCAGCCAGGTCTGGGGGCAGTTCTGCCCAGGCTCCTTCCAGGTCATCCTTTCCTCAGTCCTATGTGGATTACAATGCCTACACCTTGCCTTTTTGGAAAATAGAGACATAATTCTTACTTCAAAGATTCAAGGGCAGCAGCAAGAGGAAAGTGCAGGTCCAAACTTGAGCTGCCTTTGTGCCCAGAGTGCTTGTCAGCCTTGCAGATTCGGAGCAGCAGGTCTGACAGTTCTGCTGACAAAAACCCCATCTCTGATATCAAAGTGGAGGATTGTCTTCCCAAGACAATCCGTGTAACCTTAGAATCCCTTCTCCTCAGTTTCATCCAAGAATGGGCTGGGAAGATCCAGCCCATGAATTTTAAGCTACATACCACTCATTTCACCTCTGATCTCAGGCTTGCATCCCCTGAAGTATTATTACAAAGCTTGCTTGAAACAAAATACAGCTGATCTCAAATGTTAATGTTGCAGAGATTTGTCTACAGCTATGCAATTGCAAGTTTCCAATATTTCCTTTCCTCCCACCCCCACCTGAAGTTTCCTTCATCTCTTTTCCCTATATTGGGTCACACATGAGTTATTTTCCATAAGGGCTTGCTTTTCATAGAGCTACAATAAATCAGCATAAGCTGTTTCTCCACATTGTTTTTCTGCTGGCTCTGGCTAGATCCTGTTGAACCTTTTGTTTTGAAATATATCTCTACTACCCAGTTTTTTCTCCACCCCATTGATTTATGGTGTCTACACTTTCTGGTGTTGTTGAATAACTTACCCATGTTACTCCTCCTGGATGTCACAGTGGTTCTCAAATGTCCTCCTAACTCTATACTGATGAGGGATTGTTATTTTGAGATGTACAAAGAGACCAGGCATGCAGACATCTTTCAAGGGAATTGCTCATGGAAACAAGTGCAGCTTTTAAGACTGAGCCCTAAGACTCTATATTAGACAGCAGGATGCTGCTTAAACTAACAGCAGCCCCTTTGGATAGGCTTGAATGGGAAATTCCAAGCCTGAGTAAATGGGGAAAGAGAGCAAGAAGTAGAGTTTGCTGGAGAGGTTTATTTTTTAATTGCCAATTTAAGATCTGAACAAGAATGAAGCTACTGATTCTATAAACCTAGAATTCTACTAGATGCAGAATCCTTAAGCTCTATAAAATCAATCAGAAATTCTGTAGTGTGAGCATAGTGCACAACCCTTTGACATATTCTACAGCGATTAAAAGTTTTTCACAGGTTAAACTACTACATTCTTCAACTACTGCTTACCTTAGTTTATCCAGAAGAATTGAATTCCTCCAGATTTAGAGCTTTATGAGGTAACATTGTTCATCTTCAATGATAGCTGAAAAAAGAGGTGGCTATCCAGATTGGGGACATATATGGCAAAAATATGGGCCCGTAGAGCAGAGGCTTAGAATGAATTTCTCAAAAAAACTGAGCAAGAGAGCAAGTAAAGCTCTTAGGTGTAATACCTTCTTGAAACACGGCTTGGAACTGAAAGCACAGTCTTAACCTCTTGCACCTTCAGAAGGACATAATTCTTCATGCTTCTTAGAGGCAGAAGGACACATGAAGGGACACACCTGACTCCACCATAAATAGTCCTGTCTAACTGCATAGGTCACAAGCATGCACAACATGAGAGAAGTTGCTGTAACTATTTGTAATCCCTGCCCATAGCCCAAGTTTTGTCAGAGTAGCTTCAGGACACAAAACACCTCAGAAAAAAAAAAAACAAAAACAAAACAAACACAACAACAACAAAAAAAAAAAAAAAAACCCAAAACAAAACAAAACAAAAAAAAAAACACCAAAACCAAACAAAAAAAGCAACCAAACAACCAAACAAAACAAAAAAAACCCCAAACACAAACAAGCCACACCAGTGCAAAATCTGACTTAAAAATGCAGATACAAAACCATCCCTCTTCAGGTTTTGCACAAAGCAAGAGAGTCAAGAGCCATCCAGACAAAAGATCACCAATAGTGAACAAAAACCCCATTCTTTATTACATCTTGGCAATTATTATCTGGATTTTTTTTTTTTTTAAAGGTAATCTTTAACCAAATAACAAGGATAGAAAATTGGAATGACAGTTAACCCTCAACAAAGTTACATGTTGCTTAATGCATAATCATCTTACGTGAAAGATAACTAATCGTCATAATTGGTGAGAACAACTCACCCAGCTAACACAAGACTGCATTCCTTTAACTGATTTTCCATTAGAATATACTTTGGAAGCAACCTATACATAAATGACACCTAATTTTTAAGATGTTAAAAAGGTCTGTGAGCAGACCCATTCATTTGCTTGTCTAAAAATGCCTCCAGTTAAATGTTTTTGATAAATAAAGGTTATTTATTCACTGTGTTTCTAAGACTTGGGCTGATGCCAGCTACAAAGGAACTGATAAATCAGCTCAAACAACACAATAAATTGTAATACTTCATTTCAGTAAACCAGCCATTTGCTGGCAGCCTACTTAACCCAGAGCTTTTCTGACAGCTTTAAAAAAAAAAATTACTTTTAGTGTCAAGTATTTAAACCTGCTGAAGTCAGAGGTTCTTTGTCAGAGCTGATCTGGTTCTGGTAACAACATACATAACACCAAATGCAAAGCACGTTGCCTTGCATAGAATAACATGGTATTAGCTTAAGTTACAAGGTCTTGATTCAGGAAATCACTTCTGTGCACAATTAGATTAGTCATTATTCAGAACAGCATTTACAAATCCTTTTTTAACTCTCATCTTCTATTTTTTAAGTCCTACAAACTTTTATGAGTTGAAGAAAATTTCCTGAGGTTAAGCAAGTACTTAAATATTGTTGGGAAGAGGGATGCTTTTGAATGGAGCGTACAAGATTGCATTTTTCATATGCATAGCCAGAGGAAGCTTGTCTCAGTTCCTTGGTCTAGTATTTTGGGTTAAGTTATAGCAGTTGTTCTATACCCTCCACAGCAGAGAAAAGGGAATAGGGAAAAGCACCCATAGGTTGAAATGAAAACAGGCTTAATAAAACAACAAAACTAATACCAATGCTGATAGAAAGCTATACTCAGCCCAGCAAATGTACTACAGTCACAATGGACAGGAAGGCAGCCCTCAGATGAGCGAGGAGAAGGAACCCAGTCAGAAGAAATCCAGACAAGAGAGAAAAAACAAAAGAGACCATCTATCTTCAGCAAACTTCCCACTTTATACTGAGCATGAGGCTTATGGGATGGGACACACCTGTAGCCAGCTCAGGTCAGTCACCCCAGCTGACTGGAAATTGCTAATGGCCTGCAGACCACGGCTGGCCTGGGATTCCCCGACAAAACCAGGACACACTTGCAATCTCCCTGATTCAGGAAAGGATGGTTGCATGTGCCTTGTACCAACTGCACACGTAGTGTCACTGTGTATTGCTTATGTAGCAAACTGCAACACAGGAGGGACTGATAGTGACCAGCACAGTGGAGACAGGGGAGCAGGGACTGGTCACTGGTATATACCATCACCTCTGAATGGGACATAAGTAAACACAGCCAGTAGTTGATTTGAACAGTAAAGACAAATATTGTCCTGCCTTGTTGGTGTAATAAGGAATTGCATGTTTGCCAAGGTGCAGTACCAGGAGACAGAAACCAGTAGTGAGGAGGGAGGAGGAGGAAGTAAGTAAAGGCTATGGGAAGGGCAGGTGTCTGTGAAAACTGTCTTGTTGCTTTTGCAAGCAGTAGTCAATAACCTGGTTTCCTTTAATAGCTATAATTGTTGCTGCACTAGTGAAGTGAGAGCATGCACGTGAACGCTTACTCATGCTCAGCTCACACCTTGGTTTTGTGTGGGGACACACCTGCTGAGCGTGGGGAAATCATGCTGTTGTGTGATTAGGTGCTTTGTCGAGCAGATGCCAAAGCAATGCTATTTTGAGATGTTCAGCAATTACAGTTCCACCAGCCAAAGCCAGCTGAAGCACCCAAAGATACATCTGGTTTCCCTGCATGTGGTTACAGAGACCAGAGTTAGCATGGGTTCAGGAACGGGTCAGTCTCCACCAGAAAGCTTTGCAGGCTGTGCATGATGTTTTCTGCCTAGATGTGCAAGTTTCTAAGGATTTCACCAGTGCAACTGCAAGAGCTGGAGGTGAAGAAATTTCTCTCCAGGATCAATTTGATACATAGGCAGCGGGCAAACCTTGTTTAAACAACATTTCTATTGAGGTCGCACACAGAGGCACTGCAGTCCTGCAAAACCTTAAAGCCTGCAGGGTTTCTATATTATTTTTAAACAACTTTTTTGAAAGCAATCTCTGATATTCTGTTATTCCAACCATTGTGGTAGGAAAGAGCAGGTTGTTATTTGAGAGAAGGATTGTCTGCAAAAATGTTTACATACAGCAAAGTGCTACTGTCAGTCAATCTAATCACTCATATTTTCATGCCAGCTTGCTAGTGAAAATACGTTGTACCTTGTAATTGTTATACTGCCTTCAGATATTATTTGCCTTGTTTTGTAATGGAAAATTGGAGATGAGAAAGAGCCAAATCCTTCAATCCTTTACTTGGATGATGCTCATAGTCATTTCAATTTTTCAAGCTGTTGTGTTTAATGTATGACCCCTGTGCTTAGGACCCAAAAGCTGGAGCTAAAGAGCTGTGTAGACATGACCTAGTTTTTAGTCAGTAAAGCCACTCTCACTTTTTATTGCACAACAAAATGAGCTACTTCTGTTTCAACATAACAGTTTGGAAATTTTACTCCCTATTTATGATTATTCATAGGACAACACTTTCAAAAGCATCTAAGTCTTCTCAACAGCAACTGTCATTAGGGCTTGTAAGGCACAAACAGTCTCAATAATTTTATTATTTTGCAGACAAATAATAATGCAGCTTTCTTCCCTGTGGTGTCCAGAGGCTCTGTTCTGTAACATCTGGCAATTGTGCTAGATCAGAGGTTGCAGGAACACCTTGCCCCTCTGAAGCACTGAGGCTTTTTCTTTTCTCACTGGTTTCACAGAAGATGAAGGGTCTGAACATCTAGCAGGATACTGTCAGGCAATATTGTGGTTCTGCATCAATGTGAATGAAAGGAAAATCAGGGCTTTGCTGTCCAAGGGGATCAATAACAACAAGAATTTCCTGGCAGAGATCTCTTTGCAAGATTCCCATTAGATTTCATTCACTTGATGTATTTCAGTGCATCCATTAAAATAGTATTTCTCTGAGAAATGAAGGGCTGTATTCAGTCAGCCAAGTTGCACCTTAGTCATCTTGCCTAGTCAGCAGAAAAAAATACGTGTCCTCCCAAGAGTAAGCGAGGGCTTAACTGAGACACTGAGCAGGGAAGCTGTCAAGAGCAAGGTAATAGAAGGTATATGACAGAGAGACTTAGCCTGGCTGTTGACATCTGTTGGATGTCAACATGATGGGTACACTGGAATTTTCTCTCACATTTCCTTAGTTTCTGCATTGGTGTCCTGTGCACACAGTGCCACTGCTCTCTGTACTGCTGAGTCCAGAGCCTGCAGGCTAACAGCCTAGCTTTGCTTCACTCCCAACCACTCTGCTGCATCTCTGAATGTTTGGCAGGTCTGCTAGCCCCAGACTTCGGGACTGTGACATCTCTTTAGGTGACCTAGGACCAGGGCTGAGGTACCAGACTGTTACGTGTAGGTGGAGGCAGAAGCATTTGGATGGTGCTCCAGTTTTCATGGGCATGTATAGAATAATATCTTGCTCTTCCAGCACTGGCTGCAGTGTCTCTGCTGGGCTGCCTGCATATGGGAGAGGTGGGACATGTAAAGCCATGATACCTCTGCTGCAGAAAGTTAATATTCTCTGCTGTGGAACGAGCAGTTGCTCCATTTCTTCAGTATTTGGAGCTATAGTAATAGTAGACCCTCCAGTCTGAAAATCAAACTGTCTGGCTAGTGCATTGATAACTTGACAAATCTCTTAACTGGGGAAGATGACAAAGGAAGAAATGACTGTTCCAAAGTGATCATTTTGAAACCTTCAGTGATACGAAAGAACATTTGTAAGGCACAGCAATTTAAATATGCTACATGACCTAACCTCACCCATGGTAATTAGTGTTAGACAGATACCAGAGCATCTTTTCATTGCTGCTTTTGTGTTTGCAGTGTGCTCTGCAAGATCCTTCTGGTTTCAGTGGATGCTCTTTCAAGTTGTCTAGCACAAACAAATACTGTGAAGCAGGTGCTAATCAAAGAGCTAGATCAGGAGTTTCTACACCATCCAACATCTTTTTAAAGTTTAAATATGTTAAGATCAAAGCAGTTTATTACAGAAATACACTGTCTAAAAAGGTATTCAAAACCTCAATCAAAATAAAGTTGAGGAATTCACTAGCTGTAAACTGCTGTCATTATTTTATGTTGTCAGTTCATTTAATATCTCACTGTTAATGTACTGAATATGTCTATCTTGTAGCCTTCAGGCTATTTTGTGGTTGCTGATGTTGCAATGGCAGATGGTGCTTTTAAAAGAACAAGAAAGAACAAGTTATGTTTATGTTGCTAAAGCTGGATTTTAAATAGTCACCTGTCAAATCCAGAAAAACTTCTGTAATTTCATTGCTCCCTCAGCTATAGTTCTAGTCAAATTCTATACAAACTTTAACCAGTAAAAACACTGGGAAAGTTCATTCAATTTCAGTCACTTTCACTTGATGCCATTCCAGTAAAAAAGTATCATTGGTAAAACTGGAATCTTCAAAGGTAAGTATTTGCATGTCTTTCAAAAAGTGTCTATTAGACTCAATTTTTTGTGATAACTGTCTGTAGTCCTACAGTGGCTACGTAAGTCATTTTAATTACCAAAGTGAAGCAACTGTTTTGGGACAGAAACAAATGGTAGAATTACCAGAATTGGACTATGCTTGAGACCTACTCTTTAGCTGAAATTTCATCTTTCAGAGTGCTGTGTGGCATCAGATAGTGTTGCAAGTTATAAAGAACAATATTTATATTTGAAATCTCAGAGAAATACCAATCCCAAAAGAAATCGATGGCAGCACCTAAACTGTAGGAGCAGTGTAGATACCTCAGGCCCAGGATGGAGTTATCCAGCTCGAGGATTGATGCTGATGCCCATCTGCATCTTCAACTTGCAGCAGACCATGGTGGCAGAAAAATGGGAAAGGGCAGTGTCTGTCCCATAAGCAGCTGACTTCCATGTGGTCTGTCCTACTACCACCTGGTGAAAACCAGGTTGATGGTAGGTCAGGATGACAACTATTTCCCCTCTGTCCAAACCCACCTCAGCCCCCTTGTATTTGCAGATGTCTGAAATGCTTTTGCTTTTGAATGTGTTGTTTTTACTTGCAGCTCTGAAGCCTTTGTAAGTTGATTACCAAGTTAATGATTTATACCTTAATGTTCCATTTAGGGCCCTCGTGTTTATTGCTCATGGTGCTGGGGAACACTGTGGCCGCTATGATGACTTGGCCCAGAGGCTGACAGGACTTAACTTGTTTGTTTTTGCCCATGACCATGGTGAGTAGTCTAAAGCAGTACTTGATTTACAGCAGCTCAGGACTTTATTGTAGTAAATGCCATTAAAGCTACTCAGTAATGAGAGAAGAGTCAATAAAATACTTACACCTCAGCATAAATGAGAAAGGGATCATCTGTTGCTTTGTAAAGATCTGCATATTGAATCTGTAAAAAAACTATCCCTGTTTACCTTGAGTTTTTCTCAGCCTTGTCCTTGACATTACTGCTGGTGCTATTTTAACCTTTCTGTAAGGGATTATTTCTCTTTTGCCCGTCTCCTGGGGGATGAAGAGGTATTGTCCACTGTAGAGGTGGGACTAGGAGCCATTTCTGCAGGATTCACGGTCGGTGTCGTAAATGATCCCAGAGGGGAGGCTGAAATTACAGCATAGCTTTCATATACTGATAACAACTAGACAGCTACTCCCTCGTGACATAGAGAGGCATGGAGACATCACAGACCTTTCTTTGGTTTCTTCATCTCCACAGTCTAGCAGAGACACCAGAACTGGATGTACATACCTCAACTCTGATGAGAAAGCAGCTTAAGTGCATGCAAGGCTGTGATAGCACAGTTACACCACTTCAGCCCACATCCAGTAGGTCTGGGAAATGCTGTGCCATGTAGACTTACTGTCCCAGCCTCTTCTGGCTTGAGGATCTCTGCCCTGTGCTCCATTCTGTGATGTAGATATGCTGTGTATCACCAGATCTGCAGTGCATGAACTGTGACATCCTGGTAACGCATCTGAACCATCTATCCTGGTTCTTTGATAGTCTCCTGTCACACCTGACTCTTGCAATTTCATGACTTTCATGTGCTTGGAAATTTTCGCTTTGTTTTTATGGTTGCATTGTATTTGTCACTGCCTCCCTGAAAGAGTCATGCTAGATAGTAGAAAAGTGAATCAGTGGGATTAATGATGGCAGTGAACAAAAGGCAAGGCCAAATTCTGAGCTGACAGGTTGAAATGGGATGAATATCAGCTAGTGTAAATCTGATCTCCTTCTGGCAGTTCATCCACTGACATGGGAAATATCCTGCAATACAGAAGTATCATTGATGATCATGAGTCACTTTCTCCCTGTATAGGCACAGTATTTCTAAGTGTTGTTTCATTCATTCTGATATATTTCCTTTGTAGTTGGACATAGGAAAGAAGGAATCTACAGTAAACCTAGTAGAAAATGTCTCACTTCCTCTCTGTTTATCTTTATGGCATAAAGTTCATGAGAAAGGTGATGGAACAGGCCACATGCTGTCCACTCTGCAGCTACTGTTAGCAGACCACAGACAATATATACAAAAAGTTACTGAACTCTGAGGCACACAAGCAATTTGCTCAGAGCCACAGTGGGCCTTACCAGAGACTACGGTTGGTCACTGTGC
Source organism: Megaceryle maxima (assembly GCA_024605025.1). Taxonomy (NCBI): domain Eukaryota; kingdom Metazoa; phylum Chordata; class Aves; order Coraciiformes; family Cerylidae; genus Megaceryle; species Megaceryle maxima. The sequence goes on along the minus strand of JANHGN010005841.1, from coordinate 121,092 downwards.
ATGCTTAACATGATGCCTTAGCTTCTCATTTCCTTAAAAATTGATAAGGCTTTTAAGAAGTAGTTAAAATAACAGTATTTGAAGCAAGAAACCCAGGAGAAATTATAAAACATTGTATTTGTTGCATGGATTTGACACAGAGAATGCCTTTCCTGTTGATGGAAAAGGGCCTTTTGGGTGAAGGTTCTTCTCTGGCATATTTTGTGTTATATAATGAGATGGTTATTTATGCTCTTTTTCCACGAGTATCTTTTTTACCAGAGAAATGTATGTATTTTGTGGGCTTTTTTCCTATAGACTGATGTTACTGGATTAATTAGTTTAATTAGTACAAATTTGGTTTCTCAGGCCTACTAACAACTTTATTCTTCCTGTCAAACCTACAGTTTTCTTTGTAAATTCAGTTTGGTTTTTTTCATCAGCAGTGGGGAGAGAGGAACGTGAAAGCAGAACAATGGAAACACAGTTGTGTTACACAAAGAGCTAACTAACCCTAGATTCACTTTAAGTTAGAAAGGCATTTAACATACTTCAGGCTCTGTAAAATAATCTTTGCACCTGAAGAGGCAAGTGGTGAGGATAAACTTTGATGGAACACAGAGCACAGCCTGAACTGGATGCCAGCAAGAGCTGAAGAACGTAAACACCTCCACTGACAAATTTGCTCAGATCAGACTGGGAAGCTTATAGCTTTCCTCCACTATTTTATGTATTCCAAATCACTTCAACAGTGTGTTCCTCCTTTGCATCCTGTCCTTAGAGTATCTTTGGGTAATATTAATTATTCAGTTGTGTTAGCAAAACAACTGCTTTCTGTTCCCCCTCTCTTACAGTGGCTCTTAGTCTTATGAGCTTGGCACAGATTTCCCGGTCTGGACATTTTTTCTGGTACTGGTATTCTCATGGACAAAATTCCCAATATAGGCACATTATCCATGAGATTATTAATGCAGTTCCACAGCATGGCTAGCATGATTTCCCAAATGAGTTGGGAAGTTGCTCAGGCTGTAGTATGCATGACTTGACTGATTTATATTGTGTCTATCCTTCAGTCAAAAGAAGGAAAAATAATTTCCATTTATATTGCTGAGTCTGTAGGAGCTCATGCACTGGCTCTAAACCTTGCCAAAGGCTGCTCTGCACCACTGTTTCCTGTTATGCAAGGCTTCAGCAAAAAGGCTGGCACTTCACAGAGTAACAGTATTCACCCAAATTTGTGTCTTAGTATTGCCCCACTTAAGGTATCACTGGCTCAGTTCTTGTAGTATGTCAGGATTCATATATTTATACGTATTATTTATTTTGTAGGTATAACATAGTAGTCCCAAGGCCACTGGACCTCATAGATATGTATTAGAAATTTTCCACAGTGGTGGTGAAAATGTAATTCCAGAAGATGTTACATCTCATATTGCTGAATTGCTTTGTTTGATATCAATCACATGAAAGAGGAAGATGGTATTTCTTTGTAATACAGCATTTTTCTTCAGTGGTCTCCCATAGGGTGTTTTTAATAGGCAGGTAAACATTTCCCATGGTTTCTGGTTTTACTTGGCCTGAAGCTTCATGAAGGCAGAGTTAAGGCTGCTGGGATGACCCTGTAATGCATCTCTGTTAAGCTCTAAGTATTTTGGAATGACATCTCACTTTTTACATTTATCTTCTTATATTATTTATTTTGGTAACATTCTGATGATAGAGAAAAGAGACAAATATCTTAGGTTATTGGTAATCAATTTAGGAAAACCTTCTTAGAAGGAATACTCATGAGAGATTCAGCAAACTGGCATGACATTGAAATTCTTCAGTCAGTTGGAGACAGATTGCAGCTCCTCTAGTTATAAAGCAGTATTTTTAGGGATCTGTAAAGCTGAGAGCCAAGGAAAATGAGAATAAAGGATAGAGAATGTGGCTTTGTTTTCTCATACCAAGCATTTTAGTTGGTAAAGCACATGATGTTCCAGCTTTCCTCATCTCTCTTCCTATAACATCTCATTTGCTGATATCTTTTTTCTCTATGGTTGCATTACATGGCCAGAGCCCAGAACAGCCACAATTTCACCTTCAAAAGCACATCAACTAATAGCAGCTACAAAAGCATTTCCAAGATGCAAGGGCTACAAGAATGTATTTCTCTTTACACATTTTAACAGCAATGGCATTGGCCCTTTTTTCACTTGGACTTGCTGGTGCTTCCTACAAGCAACATAGCTGTCTTCTGTGAAGATGATGAAGGTGAAATACTTAGCCCTAACCTGGCAGCAGCTCCTAATCCTTAGATTTGCTTGAGGGCAGACCCTCCAACATCCCTGTCTCTCCAGGCGGAATAAACCCTCTACCTGTCCTGGAACATGGAGACCTCCAACACTTTGACCCTCTTTGAAGCTGTTGAATTTCCTACTCTCGAGTTATGTGTAACATCAGATCAAAGCAGAGAGAAAGGTTGCAGCTTTAACAGCTTAGTCATATACCTTAGATGTTTGTAACTGAAGTTCAGCTTTCTTTTTCAGCCCTGCTGCTACTTTGTGTGTAGTGAGCATTTCTGATGGGTTAGCAGGTCCCTCTGAGATACCTACTGCTGCTTGTGCTCCCCATTATTTTTTTCACTGTTTTCTCTATTTAACAAAGTATTTATTTCTAAAAAGTAGAAAATGGCTGGTAGAAATTTTTAAATGCATCAAATATTAGCTGGTTTTGTTTTGTGGGTTTTGTTGTGTTTTTTTTTTTTCCAAATGATCGCCATGTTGTTCTTGCAACTGTTAAAAGACCATTTTGTTGATGAGAACAGAAGGCTTTTATTTATTCATAGCACTGGGAAGGATTGATCTACACAGAAAGGTTAAAAAGGACTAAACATGGTCAAACTGGGAGTGGGGAAATGACTAAGAAGGATGTCAGCATTAATAAGAGCAACAATTAGGGTAGTACTGCAAATGAGACGTAACAGCTTATGCACACCAACATGAGGGAATGTTCCTGGAGAGCAGCACTCCCTGATGATGTGCTCAGGCAGGCTTTGGGGCAATCTCCAGGGATGCAGTCAGGAAAGCCTTGGCAAGTGATATTTGGAGCTGGTTGGCTGGCAGAGCAGCACAGCTGTTCCTTGGTGACTGTTAGCATGGCTGGGTGTGGGCCTGCTTACCCAAAGCAATCTGTCCTCTCGCTGCTTCCTTTGATTGAGCCTGCCTCACTAGAGCAGGCGAAGTTTACACTGCTTTTCTGCAGAGATATAGGAAAGAATGGCACTCATTGTTTGTGTTTCCTTTGACAGGAGGCTTACAAAGGGGTGTGGGCATTTTTATTTATTTTTTTCCAGAAGGCTTCTGGCCTTCAGCATAATACATGAACATTGCCAGGAAATCAAATCTTCCATATGCACTACTGGAACCAGGAGTATGGACACATTAGCACATTAGGAGTGCAAAAACACTGTTCTCCCCATGGATGCTGTTCTCATTCATGCTCCCTGCAGCAGGAAGAACCATAGAATCATAGAATCACTTCAGCTGGAAGAGACCTTCAAGATCATCAAGTACAACATTATTCCTAGCCCTATCAAAAACCACTAAACCATGTCCCTAAGCACAACATCTACCCAGCTCTTAAACACCTCCAAAGATGGTGACTTCACCACCTCCCTGGGCAAGCTATTCCAAAGCCTGACAACCCATTCAGTAAAGAAATTCATCCTAATGCTCAGCCTGAACCTCCCCTAGTTCAACTTCAGGCCATTTCCTCTTGTTCTATCACTTATCACTAGGAAGAATAGAGCAACTTCCACCTCACTACAACTTCCGTTCAGGTAGTTATACAGAGCAATAAGGCCACCCTTCCGCCTTCTTTTCTCAAGGCTAAGCAGGCCCAGATCTTTCAGCCTTTCCTCATAAGAGACATGCTCCAAACCCTTTACTGGGTAGCTGCCTCTGTACCCTCTCCAGCACCTCAACGTCCTTCCTGTAGAGAGGGGCCCTTTGAACAAGCTCTTGAACACGCTCTTTCAACTGCATAGTATTTTTTTTTTTCTTGCTTTCTTCCACATTGCTGCATGAAGTTGGGTTCTGTTGGTGGTTGTGGGATAGTACCTCCCAGAGAAGCCACAACTTGTGTAGGAAAAAGCGGTCTGGATACACCTCTAAAAACAATGATGCTGAAATGTGCCTATAATTGTATCAGAATACAGTGTAGCCCAAGGGAAGTATCCTGTGGCACAACAGGCAGTTGTAACTACTTTGAGATGTGTTTTATTAAACAGAGGTGTGCACACTATTATTGTTATTTTTAAGAAGCTCATTAGACTCTGCAGCCCAGTCTTGCTCTGGTGAAGTCATCTCAGCAGTGATTCTGTCACTTCAGTGCTCACCCTTTATTCACACTGAGACCATACAGTCAGGAATCCCTGCCTGCACCACATGGCACCTTTCAGGGTAGTAGGCATTGTTTCTGCTAGAGGAGAGCAACTACACAACAGCAAGAAAACACCAGGTGAATCCTGGAAGCAAATACCTACAGGGACTCATGCTCTAGAGGAAGCCACAAACTGGGACTTGGAAATACAAGTGTGGCTTTCATTTTATCTTGTGAAGGCAGATGAAACAACACCGTCAAGCCAGGAAGCAGCAAGACCACAGCAAATTAAAGAGACAGTAAGGCTGCACACAGCCGATGTATCTGACAGTGCACACATAAGCTGTGGTGGAGATTTTCACTTAAAACTTTTGGGTTAGGAAAGGGGCAGAGGATACTCAGAGGTGTTTCCACACCACTCCAGGGATAAGACTTTCTTTGTTTTGTGGACTTCCCAAGAGAAATACTGGAGCCATGATGATGAAAAGTGGGGAAAACACGGTCCTGCAGTTATCTGGTAGGCAAAGGGGTTTGGAAATTGTGAGGACTGGATGCACCTTTAGCACAGACACATAAAAGCAAGAGCACCCAAATCAGACATGTAGCATCGTCTGATGTGTGCTATGAAAACATGCCAAACTAACTAAACCTGGGCTGCTCAAAGACATCAATTTATTTATCTGACCAATTATTTTTTTAAGCCAGATTTAACTGTGGTATAATCAGTGATGTAAGACAGACAGACAAATTCTGTGCTATAACCCAGAGCCAGATGCAGGCATTGTTTCGATGGGAGGAAGGCAATGTAGATACAACTTCATCACTGCCCCTATATGTGGACATCATTAGATGATAATGTTGGACTTCAGTAAAGATTGCAAAAGAATGGTTATGGTTTCCTCACTTCCCCCAATTACTCTGCATCTTCCAACCACTCAACCATTTCCTCAATGCTGTAGGTCCACCCAGTGAAAACACATTGTCAAATAAACAAAAATATGTCATCCAACTGAACAGGATCTTTGGCTCAGGTCCTGGCTGAGCTGAGCTTGCTCTCTGTGCAGCAGAGGTGTGGCTTGAGCTCTAAGTGAAGTGGAGCTGGGACACCCTTTACTCCTGCCTTGCCCTGTCCATTTACTAGTATGAGCCATTCTCTTTCCTCACTCCATCAGCTGATGAGATGAAGGTGCAACAGAGACAGGTCCCCTGGCTTTGCTGCAAGCCCACTTTATGAGGGAGTCCCTTTTGGAGTACACTGGGATCTGAGGATCTGGCTTTCCACTTTGAAAGAAATGGACCATGCAATCCGCCCTAGTTCTCCTAATTATTCACTGCTCACTAATGAGCAGAGGGAGAAATGTCACTGGGTCATTCCATGAGATGGTATATCTTCTCAGCAGCTGCTTCTTGAACAAAGCCTTGCTGTTGGCCTTCACACAAGGAGGCGTGAGGCTGTAACAACGGGCCCCAGTGAGAGGGGACAAAGCAGTAGAAGGAACAGAGCGCTCCCTTTTCAGTACGACAACTTTTGAGTGTGGAGCTGACAGGACTGGCCACTTTCCAGACCGTGCTTCTTAACCTGTCACTGTTAACTGTTAACAGACAGACTGCATGACAGAGGAAAGACATGTCATTCATTGGGGAAACTTAAAAGGCTTCCTTTTTCCTGTGGGGATTGAGTCCTTCTGGCTTCCCTTACATGATGCTGCTTCTCAGAGGAGAGATACCCTCTCTGATAAAGAGGAGTGGGCCACTAAATTTGTGTGGAGTGATGATAACGTTGGGACTAAGCAATAGGAATTTTGGATGAGTGGTCCTGATAATCAGGAATAAACCACCCTTTTTTTGGACAAAGGGTTCACTTTGGTGAGTAAGAGAAATTGAAGAGGTAATAGCTTTGACTGAATTAAGCTCATTTCATTTTCCAAACTGTTTTGCTTCTGTTGTCTCAAAGATCTATCCAATTGTCATTGGTACTCAGTCTTTACATCTATAAATTAGTCCCCACATCAGGGGTCAAATTCTGCTTTCACAGCTGCTCAGGTAAATCCAGGACAACACTGTCACCACGTCAGAAAGCAGGTTCAGGCACATAACTTGTAACAGCATTTCCTATTAGTGAATAGGGCTGGCAACCTCATGTAACGTTGTCAACAGCTTACTTACTCTTCCATAACCAGCTTTGCTAGCTGTAGGCATATGTCTGCCTGCAAGATGGTTGAGGATGGAAGGACAAGGACCAGATGGTTATTAAAGAGCTGAGAGAACAGATCATTTCATGTTGCTATCTATGTCTGTTATCTGGGGTTACTGGACAGACATCAAACTTGCTTCAAACTTTGTTCCAGATATCATCCCCAACATTAATTCTTATCAGTAAGTATTTTGGCCTCAAGAAGCATCAGAGGGATCTGTATTCTTCAAGGGAAAAAATAATAAATAGATGTTGCATATGTGATCAGTGAGCCTTTTCCATTAATGGTGTTGACGATGGGACGGGGAGCAATTTCAGCTCTGCACTTTGGCACTTTTAGGTGCCAAATTGTGGAAAGTGAGCATATGCTGGAAGACTGCTATTCACAGGGACCTTGACAGGCTAAAGGAACAGTTGGGCAGGGACCTCATGAAGTTTCAACAAAGGCACTTGTGAAGATCAGCATCTGGGGTGGAGTAACCCCATTAAACATTAAAGGTTGGGCATTGAAACAATAGATAGTAGCTTTGCAGCAGACAAGCTGAACATGGGTCAACAGTGTGACCTTGTGGTGAAGAAGGCCACCACATACTGAGCTGTACTGGAAAGGTTATAGCCAGCAACACAAGAGAAGTGATTATTCTCTTCCATTCAGCATTTTTGAGATGACATCTGAAGCACTGGATCCAATTTGCTCCCCAGTAAAAGAGAAACATTAACATACTGGAGAAAGGCCAGACAAGGACTGTCAAAACAATTAGGATACTGGAGAACAAGATGTACGAGGAGAAGGCAATAAAACTGGGTTTATTTAGCCTTAGAAGGCTAAGAGGAGGTCTTGTTTCTGTCTACAAGTCCCCTTTTGGAGGGTATGGAGACAGCAGAGCCAGACTCTTCTTGAAGGTGCATGGTGATGGGAAGAGAGAGGGAATTGACACAAATCACAGTATGAGAAATCCCAATTACATACAAGGAAATCATACAAGGGCACTCAAATGCTGAAGTAGGACCCAGAGAGGTGGATGAATCTTCAGCCTTGGAGGTATTTAAAGCTCAACTCAAGAAGGCCCTGAACAACCTGATTGAATGGGAAATGCTTTGAGTAGGAGCTTGAACTACATAATCTCCATATGTCCCTTCCAGTCTCAATTATTCTTTATGAACTAAAGAGCATCCTGGCTGCTAGCATTTGGGATCTTGCTTCCAAAATTAAATCACAGAAGGTTTTGAAATAGCTGAAGAAATTACCCTCTTAAAAGTAGACTTTAATGGTATCTAAAGTTCAGAACTTCTTCAGGGAGATGCTTTCTGACGTCTTTGCACAAAGAGAAAAAGGAAGAATGTTTATTTTCACCTTTACAGAGACAATTTTCCCATAGCAACAGCATTTCATTGATGTGACTAGATTTCCTATTGTTTATTTGTCAGATGTGTCTAATTTGGAGGTTATTTCAGAAGCTAATTACTGATTATTCTTCACCTAGGAATGTATCTTCATATAGATGTGGAGTTTGTCATCTTATTGAGTTATAAATGACTGTTCCAAGTTGCTAAACACCATTTGAAAAGTACGGAAGAAAACTGATTTTGTGTATGTAACTCCTATTAGATTAAAAGATAGTCTGGTTTCCTTCAACACCTTTTTAGGTAGCTAAGAGGAATAAAAAGACCACAGTCTATCTCAGATTAATGGCTCGTTCAACACTAACCTGGAGGAACAGCCTTATTAAGGAGTGTGGTATTCAAAGAGAACTCATTTCCATCAAAGAAAGGCAAAAGACAGGCAGCTTTACAAAGAGAGGTAAAATGTATAACCAGTCAATAAATGGCCTAAAGACACCATTTTGTCTTCATTTTTAATGCACTTTGTGCCCTACCTACACTGGAAACTACTGAATAAAATTGCTCTTCCTGAGCTGAATAGCTATGGTATTGGGGAAAATTATTCATTAAAGGAAGCAAAATTTTTCAAAACTTCAAATAAGAGAACTAATTTTCCTTATAATGTAAGTAGCATTCTGAAGTCATAGAATCATGGAATGGTTTGGCTTGGAAGGGGCCTTAAAGATCATCTAGTTCCAACAAAGGCTTGCTTAAGCTGCATGCATTTGTGTGTTTTGATCAAGGCTGTGGCAATCTCATTCTACTTTTCACCAACAGTTGCTATTAATCAATTCCCTGGGCCTGCCCCAAGCAAATTTACTGCCCTGTGTTTGTTAGCACAGTGTAGAATGCCATGAGCTGATACATGCTCCAAGCCAACCACAATCTCCTTGAGAGTGAGGCATCAGCCCCCCACAGCTTCCCAGTCCTGTCATGGCCCATGCTTTTACATCAAGTTGAGGGCTGGGGCCAGAGTTATGTTTGCTAATACAGAGATGCAGAAGGAGCCTGTATACTGGTTTTTATACTTTGTAGTTCTAATGTTCCTTGTTTGAATGTTTACTTGCTCATTCATAAAGTGTGGCATGGTGCTACATAGCTGGTATGCCTGATTCAAAGGGGTGGATTTCCTCCAGAAATAACTAGCCCTGATAATTTTCTTGGGGAAATAATGTTTGTTACAGACCATGAGCCCTTTTAAGGGACAGTGTCACAAGTCCTGAAACTAATAAGACATCTTCCTTATTGCAAAAGTTGCTGAGACTTTCTTAAAAACCAAAATGTCCTCTAGCAGCAACTGCAAACAAGACATTGACTATTGCAGCAACAAGCCCCAGAAGCAAAATAGACAGTGAACAAAGGGAAAATTCATCCTTTTTTGATTCACATATTCAGAATCTTTTCTCTTTAATCAGTCTCAGCATCAAAGAGAAACATATTTGGTTACAGCATTTGGTATTTTCAGTTAATCATGTTCCTCCTATTGCACATTCATTTTGAATGTGAAACAGGACATTTATTTGTTTATTAAAACATATTGTTATTAGCAGCAGAGACAGGAAGACACTCCCTGGGTTATCTAGGCTCTTGTTACTCCAAACAGCATCCCTCTGTCTCTCACAAATGGGCAAAGCTCAGTTCAGTTGCTAGCAAACACTGTTCTGGCTGAGCAGGCTGTTCCAGGCTCCTGCTCCTCTGACTCTTAGAAACTTCTCACTTTTTGAGATACCCAGTGTATTTGTGCCCACTTTAGGGCTACATATTTCAGTGCCAATGTTTTTCTCTTCCTTGTCAATTAGTCATGTTAGTTAAGAGCATTTCTCTTTTGGTGTCACAGACTGTCTGTGGAGCCTGGCAGAGCGTTAACATTGACATCTGTCACTTATTTACCACAGAGCCCTTGGGCCTTTCCTGGTTCTGCTTCTCCTTCCCCCTTTGACGCATTGGGCTGAACCCATATGTGCCAAACACCCTCAGCTTTGCTTCTTGCTGCTTCAGGGATAGTGCCGGGGTGTGTAAGCCCAGCTCAGCACTGCAGCTTCTGATTAATTGCAGAATGCCTTTAATTTAAAGCCATGTTTATAATGTGATTTTTTCATGGTTTGGGCGTTTATTTCTTAATTACTTGAGTTCTATGTCTCTGCACACAGAATTCATGCTTACACCCTCAGAAGGCAGTGGCTAAATGTCAATAACTTCAGTGGGACCAGGATTTGACTCACGGGTTTTAAGGATGTTTTTCCTATTTTAGTAAGACACTAACATGTCTTGAACTGTTATTTTAGAGAAGAAAAGATCATTTTAGCTGATAAAGGGCTGTACAGGGAACTATGAGAATCATGGTTGGTGATTTGGGAAAACTATTTCAGAATTAAAAAAAAATAATCTTCACAATTGAAAACCTCTGTCAGCATAATCCTCTTTTCTGAGCCCATTAGTAAAGTAGAACATCTGGTTAGCCTCTGGTTCACTCTCCAATACAGATGAGATTTTCTAGCATCACAGTAAGATTCCTTTCAGCCTTAAGCATCTTCCTTCTTTATAATAAGAAAATGAGCATTGCAAAAGATGTCACAAAACCTAAGACCATCTGGAAGAATTCTTACCTGAAGGTGTGTGAGGAGCCCACTTTGAAGTCTTATGTGCATTCTGGCAGTCAGGAACCAGTTGTAGTGGAGGTGTTTCATAATGCACTAAGACTTCAAATGAGAACTTGTCAGACCATTTGTATAAGCAACAGCCACTCTTCAGATGATAGTGTATCTTGGTCTGTGCCAGCTGTGGCCAGATTTTAGTGACTGGAACTAGAAAAGCTCTTTTGCTTGGTATTCTGAGGACTTCCTTGGATTTCACATAGCTTTAGATCTGGTCTACAGCCTGTTATGTTTCAATGGAGATGCAGTTTTAGTAGACACAGATACCTCTTGCAGGTAGTCCTTCCCATTAATCATATGACTGATCCTGGATGTTTCAGATCAGGATGTGGCTCATTCTCTACTGAAATAGCAGACTATGCAAGAAGGTGTTTGGAAAACCCCACTCCACTCTGCCAGAGGTTCATCACAAATCTCAGGAAAAACTTCACCTCACACGGGTTACTCATGGCAAAATCCAAACATGATACCAATCCACTTCCAGAGAGCTTGCAGACAAAAAGCCCTAAGATCCCCAAACTGTTACTGTGAATGGCTCTTCACAGGCTGAGAGGAAGATTCAGCCAGTGAAGAGTGCACCTTAGAATAAAATATCTCACTAATATTTAAAGGGCTAAGGCAGGAAAATAAGGAAGGTTAAACTGCAACTGTACAGCATTTTCTTATGTCCAAATGCTAAGCATTTGCTTTCAGAACTGCTAAGGAATGGGTGTTGTGCATGGAAAACAATCATGTCAGCTAATCACATGCTGGTTGACTAGGCTGGTAGTTACATGTCCTTTTACTGAATCTGGATTCAAGATTGCACCTGGAAACTTGACCACCTCACAAACAATGCAGAAAAGGTACTCTGTACCAGCTAAGCCCGTGCTTTACTCCACCAGTTAGTATTGCCCCATGAATTGGGATAACCTGTTTTAACCAGAAGATGAGCTTTCTTGGGGCATTAAAACTGATCCTGTGGCACTTGGGGGTTAATTTCTCTGAAGATACCGTCTGCAGATTCAGTTCATGGGGAAAGCTGTTATACCCACAGCATCACTAATTCTGGGGTTTATTCAGGGCTTGGCAGTACTCTCCAATTTGAGAATCCTTGTTTAGCTTCAAAAAAAAGTTTTTTAAAAAAGTGCTGAATTGTAGATGGTACAAAGACTAATGCTCTCAACTCAGATCCCTTAAAACTGATGTTCTCCACAGTGCACTTATTTTCTATTTCTGAATTCATCAACGACAAAGCATGCTGGGAGATCCTGGCAGTTGTCTAACGCTAAGGGGTAGGCAGCCTGATCCGTAGTGGTGCCAAGTTCATGTTCAGTTTGGCAGGGGGCTGGGGGAAGGGAAAGGAGGATGGGGGCTTTTCTAAACTGTCTGATATGACCTGGTATTTTGATTACAGTCCTGTGCCTTTTCATGACCCTTGCACCTATCCTGCTCAGAATTTGAAGAGAGCTTTCTCTGAGCTGCAAATATACCCTTTGCTGACTGATTGCAAACTAGCTTGCATAGCCCAAAAGCAACATAGAGGTCTCTAACTTTCAACAACTCAACACTTGTACCTGTGCGTTGTTTACTAAAGTGCTGATCTGCCAGCTTGTATTCATTGTCTACTGTCAACCAGGCACAGTTTCAAGTGAGTAATAGAGCACAGAAAGCAATAACCTGCCTGTATGATCCTGGCCTGTTTGGTAGATACGCATCTAGTACGGATTTCAGAGTTGCAGGGATGAGAGCTACAGAGAAAAGGGTACCAAGAGCTAAAAAGCAGCTGCAACAGTAACACTGAACTCAGTCTCTACCAACAAAGGACAACAGCTTTGCTGTGAGATGCATTTAGTAGATCTATTTTCTGCTGTGCTATTTTCCCCGTGACTTTCCTCGTGCACCATCTAAATACCACCCAGCCACAAGCCAACTGGCAGCCATGGGACTCTGCTTTGGCACGCTGGGTAGAGTTGTCCCACCCAGGAATGCTCCCTGCCAGACCTGATTAAATAGAAAGTATTTTCTTAATTGCGTTGTTCCCAGTCAGGGCTGGTGGGGTTTGAGTGAGCTATAGCTTTGTGCGGATGTACCCTGTTTAAAAAAAGCAAATTAAAAAAAACCCTACCCTTATTTCACTTGCTGCTCACCCATTGAGCTTGTGCAAAGTGGGTATAAAAAGCTATCAGCCCTGGAAGAGTGGTATTTCCTTTATGTCTTGTCAGGAACAGTGACAAACCCAGTTTAATGAGGGTGGCACTGCCATGGAGCAAAGCAAAAATCTCTTTAACTCTGTGGGAAAGGTCCCTTTGGACAGGACAACTGAGAACTGGAAGTGCAGCCCATGGGAAGAACTGACCCTGATGCAGGAGTTTGGGAACTTTGGTTTGCTAATGACCTTTTGGCAGATTAACTGGTAAAACACCTTGCTGGTCTCTTAACATACAATTGCCACTTTGAGAAACGTTATTATTCATTTGCCAGTTGCTAAAAAAAATTATATAACCAAAAACACTCTGCCAAGATTGCTTTGGAATAGAGAAATGCTGTACTCCATCGCCAAGAATCTCCCAGACTAAACAGAACCCACTGGGAGCCCTTGCTCTATATGGGAACTTGTGTTTAACATGTAAATAAATCAGGTGAAAAATGGGTCTTTTAAATTTTTGTTTTGTTTTGTTATTGATGTGGGTTCCCAGTGGGTGGTCTGCATGGAGGGGAACCTTTTTGAAGATAGCTTGAAAGGAAGTTGTGCCTGTCCCCCAAGACATTTGCCATCAGCATGGAGGGAGTTCTTACATGATCCAGCTTTCATCTTATTTCCTTCTTGATGCCTAATCTACTGTTAGCAGGGAAGAATTAGGACTGCCTTCTCTCAGACGAATTGATTCTATTGTTTTCTCAAGCACAAAAATATTCAAGGCACACGTATGGATTTTGCAATGTGACCAGCTCGCCTGATGCTGCTGCAGTGCGCTGGGCAAAGCTCCCTGCTCAGAGATCAAGAGGTGGGTCATTAACTTGCAGCGCTATTTGGAGGGGAACAATCAAGAGGGTTGTGCAAACTCTCAGGCAGGGCAAATGAAACCGTCTTTAAGCAAATAGAAGAGCAAGAAATGAATGGCCTTTGTTAAGGAAAAAATGGAAATGTTTTCTAGTTAAACAAGCTGTCATTTAGGACTTAATAGCGTGTGCGTGTTGGAGAGCCAACCCACATGCCAGGCATGCTTTGGAATAAATGGTCAGGGAAGAGGAAGGGGAGTGTGCAGTTCCACTCCAGTGCTGGCTTTTTCATTGAAAACCCTGACATTTTGAATTTGTGCCCCAGCTCTTTTGTAGCTGGATATTGGATCAGAAAGTTAATGCAAGTGGACTTTCATCTAGGAAAAAAAAATAAAGTTTGCATCCTGGTTTTGGATTTTATGGTACTAAATCAAAAGAATAAAATTATATATATGTTTTTGAAGCTTAAAGAAACTAGCATGGAGATTGTCCCTGGCTGCTCTCCTCTTCCAGTGAGCTACCAGTGGTGGTATTTTACGTCACAGGTGGAGAGCAGAAAAGAAGCCCTTCTCTGTTCTCAAAAGATCAGCAGCATATAGGTCAAGTAAACTAGTGAAACCCTGAATTCACTTCAGCAAAGTCCACGCAATTTTTTCTGCAGTATCTGAGCACTTATACTGGTTCTATGTCACACTAGAATAAGTCTTTGAAGACCAGCTCTGATGCTAAATAAAATCACCTCAGTAATTCTTCAGGAAATTAGCTGCTCTTCATGAAAGAGAGCAAAATCTCAGTGCAACACTGTGAGAATCAGTTAAAAATTATTACGGGTCATAGAACTGTCAGGGTTGGAAGGGACCTTAAAGATCATCTAGTTCCAATCCCCCTGCCAATGGCAGGGACACCTCCCACTAGATCAGGTTGCTCAGAGCCCCATCCAGCCTGGTCTCAAAAATTTCCAAGGATGGGGCTTCCACCACCTCTCTGGGCAACCTGTTCCAGTGTCTCACCACCCTCATGGTGACGAACTGCTTCCTAATGTTTAACCTGAATTGACCTATCTCTAGTTTTAATCCATTTCCTCTAGTCCTATCACTGCCTGACAGCCTAAAAAATCCCTCCCCAGCTTTCTTGGTCCTTAAATAAAATCATTTAGTGCTGGATTATAAGACTCCTTAGAAGCACTGTAAGTTTTGCCACACCAATTACCTATCTTACATTTCTATTGTGATTTTCATCCAGTGGGAAAAAAGAGATTAGATAGGAATTGTTTCACTCGTCACCAAAAGGAATTCTACTTCAGAGGAACCCAACATCCGCTCAACTATCTATGATGGCTTTGTGCAGCATTTTCAAATCATTGATCCCAGTAGTCTGGTAGAGAAGGCCATTCCTTTCGGCTGCCTTTTGCTTTAATATTCTTGAGGGCTGGCTTGGGAGGTGGTATCACAGAAGGGGCTGAGGAAGAAAGTGGAATACTGTTGTGTATGAGCTTTGTGGAAAAGGAACTAGGTTCCACATTCCTCTTTCATGGGCCTTAGTTTCCACCAGCCCTGCCACAGCAGCATCCTGATTTTGTGACAGGAATAATAAAGCTACCCACTCCAGGCAGCGTGGGAAGTGACTATGGTATATGCAGGTTTTCATATTGTCTTGCCCCCTTTCATTACATGATGTCCCAGAAGACACATTTCTAGTCTGGCCACAGTTGACTGCTGTTTGTAAATGCAGCCTATGAAGAGCTCATTATTTTGCAACACAAATGCTCAGATGGGTTTTTTCGGCATGTTTTCATGAGCAACATGATGTTCCAGGAAGACTTTTAAGGAACTGCAATTCAGAGCCAATTTCAGCAACAGCATAAGAAATGGGCAAGTCTTCTAAAGCCAAAAGAACCGTGCTTGCATCCATTAGAGATGAATTGGCTCTTAACATTGACAGAAACAGTTTGCCTTGTTGGACAGAATTAACAACTGCTCTGATATGTACCAGGTCATTTTGTTTGTCATCTCTGGAGTACAGAAAAAATTTTCAATGGCTTCAGCAAGATGACTAGTTCTCTGCTCCCCAGCAATAAGGCACAAATAATTTTAGTATAGAAAATTGCCCACTTTTTTTTTTCCTAACCAAGACAACAAACAATATAACTCTGTGTGTGCACTATTCTAAAAATATCTCAGCTCTGCAAATGTGTCTCTGATGTGGGAGGAGAAGGCTTTCAATTTGCTGCACTCTTTGTGTGAGGCAAGTGTATAAAAACTGTCCAGCAAATGCTGAAAGAAAAAATATTTTCCTGATCTTGAGAAGGAAGAGGGAAGTTCACAGACTTGTGTGTTCAGAACAAGACTGCCTTTTGGTAAGGGAGAGGGAGAATCCGTCTCTAATTCTTAGTTACCTGCTCCATACATAAAACACCAAGGATAGAGAGATAATGCAACTGAGTACCCTATCCCGTGGTTTTATAATGTGCCTATTGTCATGGAAAACCCAGAGTACTCACTGTATTTGTACAGATGGTGTAAGAGAAGGGATGCTCATGACTATCCATATGGAGAAAAATGGTCAAGAGTTGCTAAGGATAAGCACATGTTGGGCTGTATTTCAGATCCTCACAGAACATAAAGATGGAAGCAGTGGTGAGGGGGAACCCTCTCATTTTAGTTCCTAATGCTTCCCATCCAACATGGAAGTCCTCCTGGAAAAGCCTTAGACCATACGCTTGTGTCAAATATTCACGGCATAAAGTTTGTCAACACCACAGAGCAGGTCTGCTCTGCACTGTGCCTCATGGTCCTGTCTCCTGATGGTCCCAATCAGGGGCTTAGCTGGAGTACTCCACAGCTTCCTTCCAGTCTAAGCACTGCTTTTTCTTGTGGAAACCAGAGCTCTCAGAGAATGAGAGGGACTGTGTACAGCTAAGACTCAGTCAGATGGACAGTGAAAAGCTCACCTCTAAGGTTTAGCTACAAAACACGCTGCAGCACAGCAGCCAACCTAGGTGGAAACTTGGTTGGAGTCAAGGTAGTATGGCAATCCTAAAACGGCTTACCCTGCTTCTCCTAGCTCAGTTGTCTATGTCTGGCCCTTGCTCTCTACCTGCATGCAAGATGAAGAGTACATCCATATGGAGAGAAGACACTACTGAATGCCCTCCATGCATCAGACTTAATTTGGTTGAGGAATGGAAAAAGGGAAGTAAAACCAGAACGGGCTCCCTTGCTGTGGTAGGTCTGTTCTCAGGGCAAGGCAGCTGCTTTGTTGACAAGGAATCTGCAGGATGAACTTGGAGGTGTTTCCTGTGTGTATTTGTTCTGCGAGTGGAACATTTGCTGTACGTGTTACTGACAATACAGGCACAGTCTATTGACTTTTCCAGATGTTGATTGTCCTGATTTGAAGCTTCTTCCTGTTGTTTTAGTTGTTTGTGTCTGAATGGTGAATTAGATGTACTGCCTGTTAAACAAATAATTAAACATGGAGAGCTTTGAAATCCAGTATGTTTAATTAATGAGCTTTGCTCACTTGATGAAAAGGAAGTGTACTTGATTCATTACAAAACACATATAGTTTTTTCAGTAGTGAACTGTTACAACAATTTGTTGTGTTTACCAGTTCATTAATGCTTTTTTTCATTAAACCTTAAAAAAACCACCCAAGCAGAAAATCAAGGCTTCACACAAACATTTGCTATGTAAACTCATTATTAGTGTCATCTTGTGTATTGTCTCACCCACTTTCTCTATCTATGTGCTTTCTCCCATCTCGTCCTCTGCAAAACTGTGCTGCTTTACAGTCTGGGATTAGAGTTAATTATTACTTTGAGATCTTGCAGTACCTTTGACCAAGGTCTGTGATGACACCCCATGGTGCTGTGCTAGTGCAGGAAAAAAAAGTCCTTGCTCAAATGAGTTTCAGTAGATCTCATAAATACAGACATCAGCCACAATGCCTTGTGACAACTGCTGCACTGACTTCCAAAATGGAAGCATTCCTGAAAAACTTGTCTGCTTCATCTTATGCTTTCTAAATTTTATCTCCAAGTCCAAATGCATTTCATATAGGGCAGAGAGGAAAGCAGAGTCTGAGGATTGCTGTCTGGATATTAAAGTGAACTACTGAAATGGTCCCTTCCCAGAGCAGCGGGGTTGCAGGGTAGTTTATGGACTACCACAGGGAAGTCCCCACCTGAGCAAGCTGCCACAAGCTCAGGAAGAACACGGGAGAGTGATTAGCTTGGCACATTTGCACCTTACACACCAGAATAGCCATCCAAATTTCTGTCACCGGCATTTCCCTCCTGGCTTGAGACCCAGCATTGGTCCTCTGTGTGGGCCACCCACACAGTGAAAAGATCTATAAGATGTTATTTATGTATTGGTTTGGTTTTTTTTTTTCCTAACCCAGACAGTTTAGCAGCAGGGAGAGACATTTTCATGTCTCTCCAGCAGCATCACCTGTTGGTGGGGTGAGAGCTTAAAAGGGTGAGATGAGCTCACCTTCTCATGTACTGTAGTGTCCAACACCAGCAAGAAGCTCATCCTGTCTCCAGTTTGGGGCAAAAAATGGAGGCAGAGGCCTTCAGGAATAAAAACAAATCTTTTTAAAAAAGCTTATAAACATGTAATACTAATGTAAACACCTCCTTTTCCAAAAGGTATTTAGGCATTTACTTCAAATGGACTTGTCAGACTTTAGCCCGAACTTGGTTCTGGGTTTTAACAAAAGTCCTTCCTTTGCACCCCAATGTCTACATTTTAACATGCTGCTGCTGCCACTGCAGAGCTAGTGCTAAAGCAATAAAAGCACCTTTTCTGGCCTCCAGCAGTTCCTTCAGATATCGGATTGCACCCATGCTCCAGGCTACTTAAATCAGATGCTAAAGCACCAAGCCTTGCCAATAGCCCCCTCTGACATAATTAATTGGTGCCCTTTCAATGTGGGATTCCACAGTACAAGAGCAGCTCCTCACCTGTGGCAGGTGAATCAGCTGTGGTGGCAGTTCTCACCTTTACTTCCAAAAACTCCTGGCACTCCTGCGTTAGCACACCATTGCAATTCAAAACCTATTTATGCTGAGGGAGTGGTAAGCCTGGAGTGCCTGATCTTGTCCTAACTCTCCCTGTTCCTGGTTTGCCCCACTTTAAAATCTTGGGGTTACATATCTAGAGAGGAAAACACACACACAGTGTGATGGATGCCAAGGCTGCAGTCAAGCCCTGCATTCCTCCTGATTGTTTCTACCATCAACTGGTTAGGGAGACCATTTCACCCCACAGATGTCTGGGATAGTATCCTTACTACAGTAAAAATAGATCCAAACAATCCCCTTTCCCTCAAAGCTGGAAGCATCAAAATATGTGAAAAGTCAGGATCCAGATTCTGCCTGGAGAGTTACTGCTCCCCAGGCAGATTTGTAATGTCGTCTCTCTGGTTTATGGCTTTTCCATAATAAATATGGAGAAAAGGCTGAAAAAACAACATATCCCATAATTTCTCTTCTCCCATGACGTTAAGCTTTAAGGAACAGCACTGAAATGGGTAAATTTACAGCAGCATAGCTGAAGTCAACATTTGACCCTGCATTTCCCCTGTCACCTCATCTTCTATAGCAAAATGTTCCTGCTGAAGCTCTGAGGAGTGATTCAGTCCACACCTGAATGTACAGGGTTGGGCTGTGCCTTTGTTAGGAGTGTTTGGCACTAGGAAAGAGAAAGAAATATGTATAGTGTGTAGCTTCTAGAAAAGTTGGCGTTTAGGACAAAAAGTATGCAACTATCTGATGGTGGACAAGGTGTGCTGCCACAGTCCTCCATCCCCACAGTGCTTTGGAGGGCTGGGAGCTGATGCACCCAAGGGTGTGCAGAGACAGGCACTGCCAGGACCTCCTCTTTGTCTAATGCTCTGCTGGTCTTATTTAGCATATCAAAGGATGGATTACTTCAGCTATGATGTGGCCCCATAGCCCCATCAAAAAAGCATCATGTCAGGGGAGACCCAGCATAGATCCCCTTATCTGAATTAATCTGAACAGCAAGCCCTGCAGAGATGAGGGTGCTTCTTTCTTCAGGCAGTTCCCATTTGGCCTTTACTGAAAGGAAAGGAGTGCAGAGTTGCACTGTGCTTTTTGTTTACATTTTTTTTCAGCATAGCTCCAATCTGACCAGGATGTAACTTTTTTTTTATGGTGTGTGAGCCAATGCCAGCTGAAGAATCTGTCTGCTTTGCAGTGGTTTTCAAAAGCAAGCCCCATAGCACAAGAGAACGTGGAATTTCACAAATGAAGGAACTTGTAAAGTATGCATTTGCAGAACCACATGATTCATTGTGCAGGCAGACTGATACCTATGCAGTCATAATACACTTTCCAGAGACCTCACACACTCAAATATTTCATTGCCGAATCATCAGCTTTGTCCTCCTGTGCAACCAGTCAGTATTCTTCCATCCAGAGTGGTGTGTAGCTTTGGCAAAGCTATAATCATAGGTGAAGTCATGCTTTCTGACAGGATTGACTGATCATGAGTTACTGTTCTTGCCTCTACAGTGTCAGAGCTGCAATCTGAGCAAGCTCATGCAGAAAATATAGATAGCAGACCTTAATAGTTATTACCTATTGGGCCAGATCATTGCAGCCTTTAAGTCAAGTATGTTATTTTGGAGTGGCTGGTTGGAAATGGAGGCTTAGATCTCCTAATCCTAGATTTGGAATTTGAAAAGATGTGGTTTAGATTTTAATTTTTAAAGGCTTACATCTTGGAAAGTGTATCCACAGTTATCTTGGTACCCAGAACCTGAAACAGTCAGCCACTGAGCCACTGCACATACACAGTACTAGCAGTGAACCATACAAAGCTGGATCCAGAGCCAGATGGACATGAAACCTATTTGACATTGCACTGGCAATCACAGCTCTTTCCAAATGAGCATCTCATGGTTATAGTCTCACATTGCCCTGCTGCAACCAGGGGCCCCAGTGGGAGTGTTGTGATGAGGAACTCAGAGCTGTGATTCTCATGACACTTCTCTGCTGCATCCCTTGGGTGTTGTGGCACTTGGGTATGGAGCAACCTCTGGTCAGTTCCAGCTCCTGGGTGGAGGCAGTTCCCCTCTGCTTGCACCCACTGTCTTGCCACTGGCACTACAGAAGCACTACATCAGATTCATTCCCAGAAAAACACAAGCAAATAACTTTACATCAAAGCTGAACCTGACCTTTCATCCTTAATAGCTCTAAATGCAAAAGATCAGAGAAAAGCATGTCAGTATTCTTGACTGTATTGATGTTTGCTTGTGCACATGTCTTTCATCTAGTAGAAGAGGTCTTAGTTCCTCACCCTGAAGCTTTCTCAGTTAAGAGATTCAAACTTGCAATGAACTCTCCCTGTGGTGGAGTTAAGTTTGGTTTCTTGGAAGGCAAGAGAGAAAAGTGGTAAAGTCTGAATGCAGCCTAGCAATGCCACCCTGCTAACCGTGCACAAGGGGCAGCGACAGTATCAAAGCAAAGATTTGTATGGCCTTCCTTTACCGTACACGCAAACAGCTCCTCAAGCATTGCTCTACGCCTCCGAGTACACAACAGCAATTTAATAGTTAAAAGCGGGTCCAAAGGTGGGTTCATTAAGTTATTGATAATGACCCCAAACCCTGCAGAATTCAAATGAGATGCTTGTCACAGCTATTACACAGGCATTTCTTGTCTTTCACAATCATAACAATGATACTGCTTGTAACAGTCAAGAGTTATGTGGTAGGACTAGGGGATTTTCTCCACACCAG
This sequence comes from Megaceryle maxima, assembly GCA_024605025.1. Taxonomy (NCBI): domain Eukaryota; kingdom Metazoa; phylum Chordata; class Aves; order Coraciiformes; family Cerylidae; genus Megaceryle; species Megaceryle maxima. The sequence continues at coordinate 99,759 of JANHGN010005841.1, read as the reverse complement.
GGAGGCTTTCCAGACTTGCTTGTGTCTCATACTAAGATACAGCAAAAACCTCACAGCTCCACAGCAGGTAGTCATGGCCCATACACAGTCCTGATCCACAGGGGTTTGCTATTTCTGCTTGCCCAGCTGTCTTACACAGACACTGTAGAGAAATAGATACTACAAGCAAGTGTAAGTAGCAACAGAGAAACAAAGTGGAAATGCAGAGCTCTGCTAAGAGAAAAATATTCCTGTCTCTGGACTATTCAAGGCAACCTGATACATTTGAAGTTGAAATAATAGGCAGGTTATGCATTTGAGGTCCACAAAGTGAGTAGACTGGACACATATGAGAGTTGGGAAAAGATGTTTATTACAGATAGAAAGCAAGCAAGTTAAAGTTGCAGATCCACTAGCCATGCACATGGCTTCACTTCTGTAGATGATTGCAACTTGTATTTTAATTGGCTCTTTGATTTGTTTCTCGTCACTGATCCATGGAGGATGCTTGCTGTTACCATATTTTGGCAGGAACAGGAGTGTGTGCATGGAAAGCAGAACAGGTAATATGTTACTTATAACTGACCAGCATGACATCTATGGGTTTTTCTGGCAGACAGGACGGCTGACTGCAGTATTCACTGCCAAGAGGCCAAGACAACCATCTCTGGAGAGCACCTGGCAGACCAAAGAACAAATTTGGGAGTCCATTTTTCTTAGATTGAGTGTTTTTAGCCCAGTTTTTTATTAGAAGTTCTGCCTAATTTGCAAGGTTTTTGGTTGTTGGTTTTTTTTTTTTTTTTATGACTTGCAAGAAAATGAAGTTTACACATACTGATGTCTTCTGGCATGACTATTGCCAGCAGATCCAACTGAAAACCCTTTACCTTTCAGGCTGGGCAGGCAATGCTTTTCTTTGCTGAGCACTAGAGGGGGTACCACCCAGCATGTAAACAATTATCAGGCACTCGTATCCTTTGACAAGTCACTGCTCCTTTTTGCCTTTAAGTATGCCTAAGTTTCCACTGGAGAAGGCCTAGGGGGACAAACAACAGGAGGGAGATGTTTGAGACTCCCTATGCCCTATCACATATAGATGAGATGTGGTTTTCCCCTTCAGTTTTCTTTAATAGCCTTCATGGAACAGAAACAAGTGAGGAGACTGGTTTTAAGGAAGAATCCTATTTGTGGTACATAACGTGTATGTGTGGTCAGGTAAACATGCAAAATGCTTCCCTAGAGTGGTATTCAAGCCTTTGCAAGCTGGAAATCACCTGGGACTGTGTTTGTGACAATGCTGGCTCCACCTCTGCCAGGGATACCACTGTTCCCATAGCAACTCACCATCTCCCATTTTAGTCTTTCCCTTCCCTTTAATCAGACAAGATAATTCCCAGCTACAGTGAGCTAACAGTGTCCAGGTGCAGTGGAGTTTGCATTAACACTTGTGTGGGAGGAGCTGGCCACTTGATACTTTCCCATTGCAGGTTGTTTTGGCCACTGTCACTTGGCCTGTTCTGCTGAGAGCACTTCACCTCATCATAGTGGGGAAGGGTTCCAGCCCACCTAGTGCTCCAGCATATCAACAAGAAAAGGCAGGACTCTGCAAAGCTCATGCACACCCAGGCATTGGAAAAGGCCATGTCCATGGCCCTTTAAGTTTACAGCGACCATATCTGGTCTTCAGAATTTTTCTGTTTCTCGACAAGACTACACAGCAGTTATTGCTGTGGAGTGAGCCCAGCAGTGATGATCCGCAGGGCAAAACCCCATTTCCAGGATGCAGTGAGCTGCCACCTCTACAGCAAGGGAAGACAGCCCAGCTGCTTTCCTCACCCTGATGTTGAGGGCTGCAAGAGATTAGATCAGTACTCCTAGTTTTGAGGAGCAGGTGGAAACACAAGGAAATATAAGATTTTTTTTTTTTTTAAATGCGATCATGGCCAGTATGGCACTCTAAACCAGCTCTGTGCAGCTTCCTTTGTATGTCTGCAGCATGCTTTCTGTTGAGAGATGACTGCAGAAGTTAGGACAATAACAGTCCAACAGGCATATTTCTGCTAAAGCCTTTCTTGATTCCAACCACTGCTCCAAATGACTTGGATGCATTCTCTTCTTTTCCCCTACAGTTGGCCATGGGCAGAGTGAGGGTGATCGCATGGTTGTCTCAGATTTCCACATCTTCATCAGGGACAGCTTGCAGCATATTGATCTCATGAAGAAAGAGCATCCTAACCTGCCCATTCTCATTCTGGGGCACTCCATGGTAAGCACCATCCCCTGCCACTCCCAGCAGCACCCAGGGCACGTGCCATACCATGCTGGTACTTGGCCCACAGCAGGAAAACACAAAACTACAAGCAACCTTCCTTTCTGCTTCATTCACCAAGTGATTTGCCAGCATGCCTTACCCTATGAGATCTGTCTATAGTCAGTCCTTAGCCTTTCTACCCAGATCATGGCCCTAATTAGTGCCATTTGCAACAATGGGCCTATTTTTTTCATTCACACCAGGTACATGGTAAGTCCCACCACCTCCCTGCAGCACTGGGCTTCTCTAATTCTAACCAGTAACCAGGAGGTTAAGCCCTCCAAGACTTTGTGAGCAGCTGGGGAATAAAGCATGAAAATACCCTCATTCTGTTAAACAACCTAACAGGAAAATGTACCAGGGATTAGGGCTGCAAAAACAAAGGCACCGATTTGGTGAACAGATCTGAAGTCTGATTCTGACAGCACAGGCCAAATCCCTTTATTCACGCTAGCGATATTTCCCCAACGTCACTGATCTGTTCTCCCTCCCTTCCCAGAGGAGAGGAAAATGAATAAATACTTTGGGATTCAGACCATGCTCAGACAAGCAAGTGTTCCTGCATAAGAGGGCATGACATGCTGTGAAGTGCTTGCTGGCCTCCAAAGCCGCTGTAACAAGGAGCTAATTTCCCAGTGAGGTCTTTGAGATGTTTCTCACTGCTACTCCATTTAACAAGCTCCTGGTTCTCCAGCAGTGTGGAAGTTCACCAAATATTTCCCTTGGCAACTAATCCTCTGCAAACTTTCCCAAGCAAGCCAGACAGATCCCTTCTGCCTCCTACCCTTCATGCCACCAGCCCCTGTCCACATGCAGGAGGACTCAGCCTGGCTGGCATTCAGCTCTAAACCACGGGCTGGGTGTTCACTGTCAGGCCCTGGGCAAAGTGCTGCAGGGCTGGGGACACTGAAGATGAGAATGTTTAACTTCCAGTAATTAGTGAAGATTTTCACATGCCATATGGCAGCATTGCTGTTGCCCAGGTTACCAGTGCCACAAGCACAGAGGGAGCCCAGCCACAGCCTCTTCCCGATGCACCACCAGTCTGTCACACTGACAGAACCTCAGCTTATTCAATCCTACCTAAACTACCACTTCGAACATTTTCTTCTTAGTCCTTTTAACTGAAGGGGACATAAGGCATCCTAGGGAACCGATGGACATTGCATGGAGAGTTGAGTTCACTGTGACATGAGGGTTTACAGCATGAAACACATGCTTCCCCCACAAAACCCAGACACTTCCTGTGCCCCTACTCCTCCAGTCCTTCCTTGCTGACTGCAATGCACTCTCACTGGGGCAGAAATAATTTACTTGTTCAGACTAAAACCCTTCTGGTAATAGAATTACTATACCAACAAGATGTTGAGACCCATACTAAGCTGTGGGCTGTTCTTTTGCATTGCAGGGGGGAGCCATCTCCATTCTGACAGCTAGTGAGAGACCCAGTGAATTTTCAGGCATGCTGTTAATCTCTCCTTTAGTGGTAGCCAGCCCAGAAGTCGCCACTCCCATCAAGGTAAGAGGAAACCCATGTTGCACCTAGTCACCTCACTCTACTGCTGAAGGAAACTCTTTAAGGCTTAAAATGCAAAACCTCACTGAGATATGTGCCACCTGAATGCCAGCCAATACTTCTAAATTCCTTCCCCACAGTCCCACCCACTTTTTAGAGGGGAAGTGAATCCTAAACTCATCCAGAAAAACTTACTGAAATGAGAGTCAGATAATGAAGTTACCTCAGGAGGTGGTAGCAGACTGTGCTTTCTTCACCACACCCTGCAGCAGCCCACGCAGCGCTCTCCTTTCCCTTCCTCTTCTACACTTTACTTCCCGACCCAGAGTCTGGTATAGTTGCAATACAGACTGCTGGCTAAGTCAGGCCAGGGTTATTTTTGGCGTTTGTGGGATGACCAGTTTCTAAACAGAACTGGAGCTCGAGTCCCAGGAATCCTTTCATGAGCCTTAAAGGAGGCTTCCAGCTAAAGCATCACTTCCCCAGCAGCATCCCTTTTGTCTTGGACTGGTTCATGTCCAGACCATCTCCTTCACCTACCATCTCCTTCAGTTTTCACTTCGGTTTCACACACCCCCTTCCTCCTCCCATTTACCTTCCAGACCCATTTCTGATGCAAATTTTCACTGCCCAGTTCACCCTTCCACAGGGATGCTCTACAAGGCAACTGATCCTCATCTCTTAACTTCCTCTCTGCATTTTTAAAAGAATAAACAACAATCCTAAAAGAAGCTGGAAGCAAAGGGAAGGACCAGCTAAACCAGCAGGAAGGACAGACTCTCTCATTCTCACAGGACTCATTTATTCTTTCTCCTTAGACTCTTCCCTAGGGCCAGCTTCTTTTTTTAATCTACTTCTAAGATATTTCTCCTGTTTTGTTCTGAGAAAAAGGAAACAGATTGCCTCAGCTTTCAATATAATCCTGTCACACCTTCTGCTGCAGCCAAAGCCATCTACTGACCTCACAAATCATGACAAGCACCAAAGGGTGCTTTTTAATTACTTCACTCTTCTACTGAAAAAAAAAAAAAAATGCATTGAGACTTCTAGCCTTAAAATTCAAAACCCTGGGGAGATCTGCACTACTACCTGGATGCCAGTCAATATTCTCCTTTTAGGTGCCTCCCACACAGTCCCCCCTACTTTTCAAAGAGGAAGTGGATCCTGAAGTTGTCCACTCTGGGAAAATTTTATTTAAATAGGAGTCAGAGCACCAAAACATGCTCTTAGGAGGCTGGTAGCTGATTCTTCACAGATGAGGCTATACCCATCTCAGCATAAGGGTCCCATAAATACCAGTGCCCCCAGTTTTTCTTAATATTTTTATTTTTCTCATTCCAAAGTAAGAAAAATATATAGGGTCTGAATCTTAAATAGAATCAGAAGGCTAACAATGTCTTTGAGTCAAGGAAAATATGGGAAGATTTTTCTTCTAGATCTACCTTATGCTAGATGCTAAACCCCTTCTGAAATAAGAACTCACCAGTTGTATAGGAACTAGTAGTACTGTACTCTGGTTTCTTGCAGATCTGTACCATATTGGTGCTTTATTTCAGTGTAGGAAATACTAATCTCTAACTGAAGTATTTTGGAGGTATTTATATGATCTCTTTCCTAGAAAGTCTCTCGCATGCAGCAACACAAGTGCACAGTGAGTTTCAAATGTATTACTGCCTCTCAAAACTGATAAAAATAATTAATCCTGAAACATTTCTGCTCTGTCAAATTTAGTTGAAATAGTATTTACAAGAACAATTGAAAACAGGCTAAGTATTCCTGCGTAAGCCACATTTTCCCATAAAGCTGAGCTGAAAAAAACTTGTGCTTTTCTTTCTTCCCCCTTCTAAGAGAAAAAAAAAAAAAAAAAAAAAAGTTTCATTGGTGTTTGTGCCTCTGAGGCACAAAAGCTTTGTTTTTCCCTTGGAACTGGAACTTCTCAGCCCTGGGCCATTTCCCAAGGACCACCGTATTCATCCTTTTGCTGGGGAAGTTTCCAGCTGAGCAAGAATTTACCTTGGCCTAAACAAACTCAAGGGCTCAAGGCAACAATAACAATGGGCCAGATTACATACCAGGTCCTTCAGTCTGTTTTAGAAATACCTCCCTCCCTGCTGAACCAGCCCTGGCAGCAGCAGAAACACAGCACTTTTGCAGACTACACACAGGAAAATAAAAATCTGCTCTTTGCAAAAATGCAATTTCATCAATACCCTATAAATCCTGTGTCCTGATAGAAGCATTCACTTGCAAATCCATGGAGGAGAGAGGAGTCTTTCTGCCTTCCTCCTTCTCAAGTCATCTGGACAAAATTCATCTCTGAATCCTCAAAATTTCAAAGGATATGAAGAGATGGGAGTCACATATGCTGAAGATCAGAGTAAGGGTAGAAGAGTATCTCCTACTGTATTTCTGCTATTGAATGCTTTGAGATCCAGTGGGCAGGACAAGCCCTTAGGAAGTACTCCCTAGTGATTAATCCTGAACTAACGCTCAGCCTGCTCCTTAAGAACTCAGTACATAATACTCTCTCTCTACTTTGTGTTTTCCATTTGACCTCTTGCTGATCTATTGCTTTCCAAACCAACTGGACATTATGTTGCTCCAGTACCTAAGAACCTCCCAGTCTCTCAGCCTTAATCTGCACCCAGTAAACCGTGCAGAGGACTGTTTCTAAAGATATAATCAAATTGGAAGAAAGTACTACAGTAAAGCCTCTTATTTTGGCTTTGTTCTGGTCTGTCCAGTATAGCAGAGATAATAGTTATCAGGTTTAAACATGGATGAATCGGTTTGGTATCCAGGTATGGAGACACTATCTGATAAATATCTCTGATGTATCTCCCTGATAACACTGCTCAAATGCTCTCAACCTGATCTCTGTAGCTCATAACTGTGTCCCTTCCAGAGACTCTTCAGCTCAAAGGACCCAGGCTAGCTTAACCAGTTCAAACATCAGAGTTTTGTAAATCCAGCTCATTTGTAGCTGAAAGGAACTAAAGGGCATTCACACAAGCAGTTTGGCAAGCAGATCATGAGAGAGAAATAAGCACATCGAGATATGGAAAGGATTGCTCCATTCTGAAGAAAAGCATCTACAATGCAAAGCATCCATATAGTTAAACTAAGGCAAAAACCATGAAATCAGCTTTAAGTTACACTTCCAGTCAAGAGGCAATGTTCAGCTATTTCAATCTTATTCCAAGATCTTTTTCATAGACAGGGAAGGGCTGGATTTGAACACTGTTAGCATTTCACACACCTGCAGTGGCCTTGAGTAGCTCTAATAACACCACTCTGCAGTGTCATCCTCAGCCAACCAGTCATAGCCCCATCATTGCATTACCCGCTCTTGATCATTTGGGAGTTATTCTCTCAAGAACTGACACTGCCACTTTGAACCAACAGGGATATAAACTTTTTGTGTTTCAAGTATTGCTAGCAATTCAACAACAGGGCTTTTAATTAAAAGTCCAGCATGTCACAAACTATCAGAGTGCTCACAAAAGCAGAGAAGGCCCGGGGCACCCTTCTGAATTTATTATAACATAACTTGACTTTTCTGGCCACAACCTTGCCTCCAAGAATCATCAAAATTGCATCTGAATTTTGAGGGTGTACTACACACTGAAGGGAACGGAGTGTTTCCTGCAGATCTAAACACCCTTTAAAGGATGGTAGCAGAATCCTTTCACAATCAGTCCTGTAGACCAAGGTTAGTTCTGTCTGTGCATAAGTTCTTATGCACACAAGGAGTATATACATATGTAAGTACATCTGACTTGTCTATACACAGGGTCAGGTGCTTCTCTTGTACAGCCAAACACCAGAAATCACATCACTGATATCTTCAGCCCAGGACAGTACATGCCGCTATACTTGTGGTCAGAAGCCAGCCTTATCTCTGCGCCAGTTCAGCAGTCAGCCAGGGACTCAGTTTGGCAAAACTCCAGATATACAAAAAAGCCTTCATGAACATTTCCAAAGTATGTCATGGAGGCAAGGTCATCAATAGGCTGTGGGGTTGGGATGATAAGCATGTCTCATTCAGACAGGAAAATGGCCATACTGAATCTGACAAAAGCCTGTCTCCAATAAGAAAGAGCATATATGTAGTTCTCCTTTCCTTGTCACACCTTCCTTTTCTTCAGCACATCACTCATTAGGCTGGTGTATTGTTGCTCACATGAGGAAGATTTGAATTTATTCTCCTTCTGCAAAGCCCCTATTGCAGATCTTTGAGAATATGAATATTCACACACATACCAAACAGACACACAGCAGAATCCCCATGAAACTCACAGCTTCTTCTGGAATTTGAGAATGCATCAACTAACTTACTTCTTCAGCCAAATTTAAAAGTACGAAAAGTACCCATCTCTAAATTTAGACCTTGAGAGAGCATCAGTTAACCTCGCATGCAAAGGTATTTCCTCTTGATTAGGTAATCATCAGGCATAAGAATTCACCCCAGCTCTTAGCTCAGGCTCCAGTTTTAGGGCAGCCTAATTGCCTGAGGTTATCACAACATCTTGGGAGACAGGCACTTCCAGACCATTGTGTTATATGCATTCCAAGGGGTGTTTCACTCCTCATACTCTGTAAAAAAAAACCTAGGGCAATTACATTTTTAAGATAAATACTTCAGCTAGGTGTCTAAAGTTACATGGCCTCTATCTGGGTCATCATAAGTGGCTGGAGACAAGCAGAACTGTTACAGCGTTGTTGGCACACAGACTCCACAACCATACCTAGGATTCATGAAGTGCATTCCTCAAATCATGATTGTCCAGAGTTAACACAAAACAAAGAGACCACCATTCCTTCTTATTTGCATCATAAACTCATACTTGCACTGGTGTGGATATGTTATTTTACTAGTCTAACTCTGGAGACCTCTGGAAATTAATTTTGCTGACACAATGTCAGTGATGGGCTTAATCTACTGGCAGACAGTGACACTGGTTCCTAGTCCAATCCACCCCAAAGTACGCACATATCCCCAAATCTGTCTTTACTACTCTTCAGTCCTGGAAGACTTTGACTTCAGCCTTGGGTTATTCCTCTAAATAATAATTACTCTGTCATGTATCATCTGTGATCTGAAGTGTCAGGAAGTGCTTCAGAAATGATTACATATCAGCAGAAACAGAGAACGTAGGTGACAGCCTACCTGTGAGCATTAGCTGTGAACACAACAGGGCCATAAAACAGACCAACTAACACTAATTGCAAATTTTCTGACTTAAGTGATGATCACTTAATTAAAGACAGCTATCAGCAATCAGATCAGAACCCAGGTATGAAGGTGCTTTTATTGCTATTGAAATTAAAGATGTTACCCTTTCTTCTGCCAGCAATTTCAAGCCTGGGCTGCTGAATGCTTTTGCATTTCACTCCCAGGAGACATGAGCAATGGATTTCCTTAGCCAATGCACGCACATTTTGCTGTTGTTTACTTACAGGTTCCCCAGAGAGTATGAATATCAAAAAGACTGCAGCCTAGGCCACTACTGCAAATTACACCAAACACCACTTACACACTGCAGCCTGAAATTAGAGCCATGGCAGCAAGAAAAGGGCAGTAAAACAAGAAAACCCAGCCCTTCCAAGGGCTGGAAATGGCTTTTCCTTATTAACATGCCTAACAGACCTTTTTAGAAACTAACCTGAGAATGAGAAAAAGGCAAAGTACAAGGAAGTTGTGATGTTGCATACAGACAGACAGCTAACAGCATTTCAGACTGGCACATTTACTTTATGATAGAGCACCTGAAACACTTTCTCTTTAAAATAAATGTTTTAAATATAGGACAGATCTTTCTCCAGTGCCACTTGACATCTGTCTAAAATTAACCTGTATCTGGGGCTAAACTATAGCAGTTGCTCTATTACCCAGTGACACACGCCCCCCCACCCCCCCAATCTCTCAAGTAGATCTCTGTCCCTCTTGAACTGGGGAGTCCAGAGCTGGATGCAGTACTCCAGGTGAGGTCTCACTAGGGCAGAGTAGAGGGGAAGAGTACCTCCCTCAGTCTCCTGGGGACACTCTTCTTAATGCACCCCAGGATATCTTTGGCTTTCTTGACCACAAGGGCACATTGCTGTCCCATGGAGAACTTCTTGTCCACCAGGACTCCAAGGTCATTCTCCATGGAGATGCTCTCTAGCAGATTGCCTCCTAACCTGTACTGGTGTACATTAGCTTCCTCTTTTCCCACCTCTCCAGTCTGTCTAAATCATGCTGAATGGCCACACAGCCTTCAGGTGTATCAGCCAAACCTCCCAGTTTCTTATTATCAGTACACTTACTGAGAAGATGCTCTGTCTCTTCATCAGGAGCAGGATGAGTAGAAGCCCAAGCAAAAGACACAAACATACCCTTCATCAGCAAACTTCCCCCTTTATACTGAGTATGATGTTTATGGGATGGGACACACCTGTGGCTAACTCAGGTCAGCTGCCAATGGCCTGCAGACCACAGCTGGCTGGGGATTCTGCCCCAGTGGAACTAGACCACATTTCTCAACTATCTAACTTCCATGCTGATTCCCATCAGTTCAGGATTTGGCCCTCTGTTACCTCTCTTGCTCTAATTAGCTCTTTAACTGCTTGCTTTCCTTTTCCACAGGTATTTGCAGCGAAAGTGCTCAACTTTGTTCTCCCAAACCTGTCACTGGGATCGATAGATCCAAATGCAATTTCCCGGAACAAGAAGGAGGTGAGAATCTTAATGCCACTTAAAGCCACTGTATAGTTGGTATCTTGTCATAGTCCTGCCATTTCTCTTTAAAAAAACCTGCAAGCATTTTGCTAAAGCATGAGGGCAAGATCTATGCTGGTGTAAAAAAGGTGAAACATCTCTGAAGTTAATAGAACTGACTGCATATAGCAGATAACTGTGGGAAGTTGGCTGTTCTTCCCATTTGTGTGCCCTGCACATGCAGCCACTCTGGGTACAAGACTTAGCAGAGACCCGTGCTATGGCTGCAGCGGAAAGCACGTGGCTACCGCGTTTGTCTCTGCTGCACCACCGCTGCTCGTGACAGCAGCAAAAGCCAACTCATACAGGTTACAAACACACTGCTAAAATCAACTGTTCCAACTCTGCTCTTTGAAGTGAAACCATGTAAAATCCTGCAGTCCTGGAGATTTGTTTTCCTGCTTACAAACCAGGATCACATTGTGAGAAATGCTTTCAAACAGAGGAAAAGAGCCTGCTTGCCCCAAAGACCTTGCTACAAGGTCTCCTGGATCACATGCTGGCTCTGCTACAGCCTTTCCAAACAAATGATATATTCTTGCTGCACCTGAGAATAATATGTAAGCAAGCTGCATTTGAAGCAGCCCTTGTAACAACCCAGTCCCAGCTCCACCAGCGCAACTGTGCCTGGAACTGTTCCAGGTAGAGATTTCTGTGATTTCACCACAGCTTGGGACTTTTCTCCCATTCATATCCACTCCTAGTAGTAACTGTTACAGTTTATTCATGCCATCACTGGCAAAACCAGTTGTTGTTGCAACTGCTGCAACAACACATAACAAGAGTTTTTCCTTCACACTGTTGCGGGAGGAATGAAAGGAGGGAGACATCAACAGTTAGTGAAGCAAGATGCTTTAGCAAGACCCAGAACTTGGTGCGTTTCAGAAATTAACTTGAATAATAGAAAATGGCACACAAGGGTGTCCCAAAATGAGAAGAGCCTCACTGGTGTAGTGGTTAGTTGTTCCTGTGCTCCCACGCCACCTTGCATGTCACTCACAGATGCTGTAATTTTTCCTGCTGTTCATGTAATGGTTCATATCTGAAGTAGAAGTTAAAAAATTGCCTTCCTCTGGGGAGGAGGCTGGACTGGTGTTAGAAATGAAGCTAAAAGGTCAGGAGCAAAGACGATGTCAGCAGCTGTGTGCATGCAGCCCATTCAGCCTTTGCATATCCCACCTCTGACTCACCCATTCAGTAAATGAGAAAGCAAAGAGTCTCCCAGAATAGTCTCAAGGTTTTCAGGGTTGTTTCTTGGCTCTGTTGAAGAGTTTTTGGTCAAACAACTTTTGGTTCTCTTACCTGTGACCAGAGCATAACATTTCAATGGGTTGAAGGCAGAAAGATTCAAGGAGCTGAGAAAAGGAAGACAGAGTATGTCCTAGGAAACTGTCAGGACTAGCATGGAGCAAATTCACGTGCCTACACTGATACACTGAAATGACATATGTTCTTAAGTACCACATGTGGTAGCACAAAATATATACTTGGGAAGAAGGCTGATTCCAGTCAAGCTGTAGAAACCTGTTCTTAACTATGTTCAGCTGCCATAACTTGTTGCATATAACTTAGGGAAAAGGTTTAAATTAGACAACTGATTCATTAAAATCACACCAAGGAAGGCTTTCACTTTGGCATCTGTATTTAGAGGATAAAAGCAATCAGTGCTCTGGAGGAGAGGAACTGGAAAGTGTAACTCCCTGCCTGAAGGGTGAGTGTGGCTGGGACACACTGGTCTTTGCCTGCTTCTGCACTGACTGGTTGTGGCACTTGAACTCTGTGCCGCAGCTGGTCCTTAAGGGCAGCGGATCTAAATACACCTCTGACAGCTGGATCCTCTGCTGGAAGATGCTAATGCTGCACTAAGCTTTACAGGAGAAAAGTGATAATATGGGGACACCCTGCATAATAATCCATTTAGAAAAGTGTCAGTGACCTTCCTTAATTTGATTCACAATATTGACTGAGCATTTCCCTGTTGGGGTGATGTTAGGAATCACCACAGCAACCACTGGACATAGGTGTTACTGGGTTGTCTTTCTACCCAAATATTCGCTGCTGCTCCCTCTGCTCTATGATGCTCCAAGTCTCAAGAGCTTCATCTGAGCATTGTTTATCCTCTCTGTGGAGAGAGGGAAGGCCTTTTGCAGTGCATAAAAATGTAGGTCTGCTTCATTAGAGTCTGCTTATAATGGAGTAGTCTTCAAAATGAGACAACAAACCCCTCCATGCTGTGTTGCCTGCACACCTGCAAGTGAGCACACAGCTGACATAGCAGCTGTGGATTGCAATATAAAGCACTTTCCTGACCATCTTCAAACACCAGGATTTGAGGCTCCAGGCATTTACTAAAGACAACACATCACCTCTGTCCTCTGTCTGCCTCTATCAGCACACTCCACCCTCTTTCTGGACTCAAGACACGCAGCTTCAGAGCATACAATGTGCTGAAAACGTCCATTGCTTATGCATTAAACACATTCTCCTGCCAGACCAACTTTTTGTTCTCTAGAAATATTTTTGGGACATGATCCAAGAATTTTACTGATGAATTTGTGTTCCCAGCAGGCCGTCCTTAGGGTGTAGGGACTGAAACACAAGATGGCACGGAGATGTTTGCTTGATCTGCTTGATCTGCTTGATATAGATCAAATGTGAGAGACACAAAAGAGAGCAAGAAGCAACCTTAAAAACCCAGTCCTGTTATTCCAAGGAGGAGTAACATCACAGAGGCAGGCACCCCTTTACCCCATTAATCTTTGCTAGCTGCCACTGATTTCAGCAGAATAGTCCCCCTGACTTTAGGTTTGTTCTTGTAGAGTCCACAAAGGATGAGGCTTCAATTACCTTATAACAAATGTATTGCTCTGCAAAATGCAAAGGGAAGATGCAGACCTCTAAGCAGGGGAATGTAATGGAGCAGGAGCTCTGTCAGTTGCTTCTGTCTTAGAATTACATGAAGAGAAAAAAAATAGCTGTTATGCTGGACTCTGCAGAGCCTTTGCTGGACCACAGCTGGAAGCATATGCAGGCTCTCCTGGGGTCACCCTCCCTTGCTGTCTTAGAGCCCTGTGTGCCAAGCTCTGGGCTTGCAGTTTATAGCTTGCAGAATATAAAGCCCATTCCACTCTTTCCCCAGCAAGCTGCTGCTTTGCACTTGCTCCATGCACTTAACATTAACTCCAACAAGCATTTCTGTTCATTGTCTGAGAACAGGATCCTCCCCCTGCAGTCCTGATTGATCTGGGTTGGGATTGGGTTATTATTTTTTCCCCTTCCATCATCTACACAAAATTATTTGTTGGCTCCTCGGTAGCTAAAAAATGCCTATTCTTTCAGAAAAGAACAAGAGAAAGAAAGAAACCCATTAGGTCATTCTCTTAGCATTGACAGGGCTGGGGAGGGGGCCAGTGCACATGAATTCATCAACATTGTTTTACTCCACGAGAAGGGAACTTCTGTCAATCCATCCACCCACTCCTCCTCATTCTTTCCCCTGCAAAGTCTCTCATTTGTTGCCTTCAATTAAAAATAAAAAAACCCCAACCCTGAAAAATAAAGCCCATCTCAAAGCCGTGTTACTTTAGTGCAGCCCTGTAACACAGATCCATGCAAGCAGCACCTGGATTAGTTTGAAGCCAGTTGCTAAGTAGCCAGTGCAACACGGTGGTTTTGCTCAAAATGCTGATGAAAAGTCAACATGTTTGGCTGAAAATATCAGGGGCCACCCAGTTCTCAACAGGAGAGCTGGCAATGCCACATCAGGCAGTTGATGTTTTGGAAGTCAAAGCTGAACTTTTTCCGTGAGGATTCTTCTTTCTAAACACAGGCAGCTTTGTGCCCTTTTGAAGCACTTTGCAGAGCAGGGAAGGTATGGCAGATGGGCAGACTGAGCACTGTAGGGGACAGAGCATGTGAGAGAAGGTTTTTGCACCAAGCAGCTGGTGGGGCACTGGGAACAGTCCATGTGGAGCCAAGAGGACCATGTGCTGTTCAGCCCCTCTGCTTCCTTGGGCCCTTAGCAGGAGCAGAGGATGCTCAGCAGGTCTTACGCATGGATCCTTTTACCTTAACTGATCTCATCTTTGCTGTGGCCTCTTACAGTGTTTTCCAAACCCTCACTGTTCATGGGCACTTGCTTCTTCAAAAGAGACATACTACACATAAGATCCTAAGATTATGAGCTTCAATGAGAGACCTCCATCTTTGTCTCCCTGACAAAAACTACCCCTCACTTCAAAGCAGCCACTATCTTGCAAACACAATGATGGCCTTAATCAAATACTAGAAGCCTCTGCTGCACCCAAGGGCCCCTAAATTAGTCCTATAACAACTCAAATTTCTTTGGTCCACCTCCAGCACATATTAAAGTGGTTTTACAGCTGTCACTCCCTTGACTACCCTCAGCACTGTGGGTTAGGACTGAAGGGTGTCAGCCACTAATAGTCCCAAATTCCCACCCACTCCTTCCTCTTGTTGCACTCGGGGATAGAAACCATGGGTTGAAGCAGCAGATGATAGAGGCTGGAAGCAAGAAGGTGATGGAGAAAGACTTGTGAGCACCAGGGTGTCTCTTTGCCAGCTCCATTTCCAGTGTTTTGTGCTCCAACATAGTTGAGATGACAAGGAGGGAAACTGGCCTTGTGTCTTCTGATAAATTAATGCTTCCAGCCAGGAAAGCTCCACCCTGTAGTGTCCTTTTGCCACCCCGATAATCTCATCTCACATGGAGTTAAATGTGGAATCCACCCCAAAGCCTTCCTGGCTTCTTGGTGGGGACCAGCCAGGCCATGCTGTCCTACTACAGTGCACATCTGTGCCTACACATAGCTGTGTGTCCCTGAGGTGGCCTTGTGGGTCACTTCTCACCTGTGGTCCCCTCAGGGCAGGCACATGCAGCAGCAGGAGGGCCTCAAATTTCTGCAAAGCAAGGAACAAT
Source organism: Megaceryle maxima (assembly GCA_024605025.1). Taxonomy (NCBI): domain Eukaryota; kingdom Metazoa; phylum Chordata; class Aves; order Coraciiformes; family Cerylidae; genus Megaceryle; species Megaceryle maxima. The sequence goes on along the minus strand of JANHGN010005841.1, from coordinate 84,254 downwards.
TTGAACAGACCCCACAGCCTGCAAGGAGAGGAGACTGTTTTCTGCTAACCTATAAATAACCATCATTTCTATAAACATCTGCCAGGGTTGGGAGAAACTGGAGGCTGCGCCAGAGACCAACCCATAATCAAAGCGTTCTGGCAAATATTGAGATGGCAGTGGTTGTGTGGGCAGTCTCCATGTACAGTATACAAATATTTACTGTAGATTTGCCTTCTGCGGTAACTACTCATTCCTAGCAACTTTCTGCACCAGCTCTTGCGCATTTTTATCCTCTCACAGTCTGACTGAGCAAGTTGTTGACTTTATTTTTTTTTTTTTGCCTACCACTTAATACCATCATTTGCTGCCTTGTTTGTGAGTACTCTGCACCCAGAGAGGGCCTCTCAGCTTTGAGTGTTTTGCAGTCACATGTGTCAGTTGTGTGTAGGTTTAGGTCATGGTCTCCATCCTCGGAAAGAGAAGGTGAAAAACATCTGAGCCCTCAGCACAGAGGATAAGGACCTGGAGAACATCAGCTTTCAAGTAACATGAGCTGAAGAACCCTCTGCAGAAGAGATGTCACATTTGAGGGACAGGACATAGCAGAGAAGAAATATGCAAGCAGGTGCCCCCACAGGAATAGTCTTTGTCTGACACTGGTTGTTTGCAGGCATAAAGAGCTTTGGCTTGAATATTTTCTAGTGATGCAAGAGAGATACATGCAGCAAGGAGCGAGACAGTTTGTGTGAGCAGTTCTGGGTAGCCACAGTAAAGACCTCAACCTTGACTCTGATGGCAGGATGTCTTGCCAGAATAGAAAATGTCCATGCAAGCCAATAGAAGAGACTCCCCACCACCAGGTTGATATGTTTTGTCTTTTCTGCATGAAATACAGCTAACCTTAAATTACCTCTTTCTCCCTGCCAGATGGAGTCTTACACATCTGATCCCTTGGTCTACCACGGTGGCATGAAGGTCTCCTTTGTCATCCAGCTGATGAATGCCATCGCCAGAATTGAGCGAGCTCTGCCCAAGCTGACTTTGCCCATCCTAGTGCTACATGGATCTTCCGACAAGCTCTGCGATATCAGAGGGTCCTATTTACTGATGGACACGGTGCAGAGTCAGGACAAAACGCTCAAGGTCATCTTGCTTTCTTGATTTTTAGGCTACTACCTATTTTTAGGTTACTACCTGTTAGTAGTGGCCTGGACGTGAGTGACTTTGAAAAGCAGGGAGACTCACAAGCTTTGGAGAGCTGAAGGCAAAGCAGGGCTGATGCATTGGTGAGACTAAGCTGTTTACAGCCTGTTACACTAGGAGGTAGCCCAAATGCAGTCCTCCTTGGGCACAGTGTGGCGGCCTTTCACCAGCCACAGCTGGGCTGCAGGCAGGTGGTGATGGATGATCTCAAGACCTGACACAGCAGTGGCTGTGTACGTAGAGTCTCTTGGACATGAAACAGCTTGATGGAAAAGTAGAGCGAGGCTCACAAGCAGGTAAAGTGCTGACCCCAAAAGCTCCCCTGAGCAATGCCAACTGCATGAGGACCAACCTTACCTCAGGCCCCAGCATGTAAAGGTACACAGGGGTCTTTCCAAAGCGCTGCACAACAAAAGCCACTTCACATCTGCTCATTTCAAGAGAGGCACAGCTGATTAACCAATTGTTAGCACATGAATAAGCCTGAAAGAGAGACAGGGAGACCAAGGGAAAGCTTTTGTCATTAGAAAAATAACTGGATAGTCTGGGCATAAAAGGAGTAAAATTGCACAAGGCATGATGGGAACATCCCCTATTGTCCTTTAAACTCCAAGGGCATGATAAGTATTTCCTTCTTCATAGTGGGATATGAAGCAAGAAATGGGTGGGATGGGACATGCATTATCTTCCTAAAGGGCAGCAAGGTGCTTTTGGGTAAAGCACAGATGTCAAACTCCAATGCCAATGCCTTCCTGCTCGCAAAGGGCCAGCATCATTAATGGCATCTCTTTCATTTTATAACATGCCACATCTAAGAAAAAAACCTGACAAGATGTAGGCAGGACGTGTTGGACCTGTGGGTGTTGACAAGAGGGGAACTGAAGGCTGTTTTGCTCATGTGCATTTTCTTGTTTTCATGCTAATTTCCGCTCTCTCCCTCACTGCAGGTGTATGAGGAAGCCTATCATGCCCTCCACAAAGAGCTGCCCGAGGTCTCTAGCTCTGTCTTCACAGAAATACTAACATGGATTGGCCAGAAGATCTCAGCAGCTGGGGAAACTAGCCATACTTAAGAGCAATTGGTTTTGCAGTTCTTACTGGGGTTCTCTGGGAGTAGATGCTTTTCTTAACAGAAGTCTCTCTGAAAAAAAGTTATAATGTGGAGGGACTCTTGGGATATTTTATCATGCACAGCATAAGAGAGGGTGGGGGGAGAGGCACAGAGTGGGGCATGGTTTGCTGATGTAAATGGCCATTGCCCAAATCTGGAGGATTGATAGCTGTTGGAGCAGCTGTCAAAGCTTTCCAGGGCAGATGACATTACTGCAGTGCCCCTCACCCACCAACCTTTCCCCCCCCTTTCCCCTTCCCTGCTTTTGCTGGGGTGACAGGGGTGTATTTATACTGCAATAATTTTTGGTATGGTAAAAGTCAATATCTTCCACTTCATGGTTTTAATTCCAGGTGTGTACAGTCCCTTCCCTGTCCTCCCCATCCAGTACCTTAAAAGCCCTAGTCCTTGAGCAGAGAGCAGTACTGAAGGTGCTGGGTAATGAGGAGAGGTTAAAGATGGAGCTGACAAGTCACTGAAGTGAAAGGCTGGTTTTCAAGGTCAGACCCCTTTGGTTACTGCCTTTATAAGCAGGCCAGGCCAGGGGAAAGCATAAAGACAGCCTCCCCCCCTGCCCTGCACATCTTCTGCGAGTTTGCACTCGGGGAAAGCGCATTGAACAGCTCTTTTAATTATTATCATCAGAGTGAGATCCCAGAGGGGAGAGGAGGAATGTGGAATCAAACCCACTTAGCACATTGAAAAAAAATGCTTTTCCCCATGCCAAACCTCATCTCCTCTACAAAATATTCTGTAAATATTCCTAGGGGCTGCCCTTTTTTTTTTTTTTTTTTCCCCCTTTTCTGGTATTAATCACTTGCGCTACTGAAAAAGTAAAGTCAAAGTTATAAGAGAATATAGTAATATATGTTGTATATAGAGGTGTCTGGGAGCTGGGGAAGAAATGGAAGGAGAGTCTAAATAAGGGGTTAATTGTTCCTTCTCTTGGCAAGGAATCATGTTGTCCTAGCAGGATCCACTCCTCTCACCATAACTTTACAGTCATAATCTGTTGTTTTTCTTCATCAGTTGGAAAATATCCTGAAAATAATGCTAGAGAGAAATGCAGAGCATCTGGTGGGTGGGGATTAGCAGTGGGTGTCCTCATGGTCCACTGGTTTAGCAGGAGACCCACAGCATGAACAGAGATCCCATCCAAGCTCACCCCCATCTCCTCCTCAGCCCAGTCACCTCTGGGGCAGATCCCTGAGCAGAGGGGCCAAGCTCACCCCATTAGACAACACAGGGAGCCAAAGGCAGAGTATGGGGTGCAGTCATCCATCCAACATCTACCTTGCTGCCCTGGGTGCACCTGGGGGTGCTGGTGTACAAGCTGCCATGGAGGAGCTTGTGAACTGGTCCTCTGGTGCAGACAAGCCAAATCATATTGCTGCCCAAGTCTCTGGTAGCAGCAGAGTGAAAGGAAAGACTTTAAAAGCTGTTGTGGAGCAGGGGCATTGTATCAATACAGCAAGAGCTGCATCATGATCACAGCATGGCTGTGCAGGTCAGTTTGTCCAGGATGATGACCCTAATCATGAATATACTTCTGGCACTAGTCAAAGGGAAGGGGTTTAACCTGCTCTTCTCCCTTCAATTCTGCAAGAAGAAAATGCCTACAAATGTTGCACTACAGGAGAGTGGGGCACCTTCCCCAGTGACAAAACAGCCACCTTATTGCCTTCCCTGGCAGCAGTGGGAACCATCACTGTCTTGAGCTGCCATCTCCAGGGCTGGATCCTACCTGTGACAGTCACGGGGGCTCACCCACCTCTCCTCCCTTTGAAACCAGTTCCTGAACAATTCAGGAAAGGGACCTCTTGTGCAATAACAGTCAGAATCAGGGCTCAGTCCCATCTGGTCCCAGCATTGTGGATGGATGAAGGATGTGTGTATATGGACGCAGGTTATGTCCTTGCAATTGCCCTAAGGGGCCCAAGTCAGGGAAGCTCTTTTATACAGGTTGATCCAGGCACTTTTGACACTTGTATTTTCTTGCCTCTAAAGAGAGGAACAAGCTGTCGTTCTCCCAGTAACACCAGCTTTTGACTCAAATATTGTTTCTGTGCAATCAGCTTTTTTCACCAACCCCTGCTAAACCTCTGGTGACACTTGCTATGGGAAGGAGACAATGCAAAGGTCACCTGCTCTGCACCTTCCAGCACCCTGGCTTGTTGCAACTTCTTTTCCCCAAGCAAGATCCTTCCTTGCCAGATGCTGCAACAGAAGGATAGTGAGACCAGAAATCACTATGGCACTGATAAACCTCACCTGCTTCTTCAGCTGGAAGAGGAATGGAGTGGAATAGGCATGATCCAGCAGTGACAGATGCGGGGGGGGGTAGTAGTAGCAAGATGATGACTTAAGGACAGGATCTTTGCAAGCACTTTTCCCAAGGAAGTCAAAAGGAGTAAATCAATGCCCACATTCTTTACATCCCTTCCCAAATTGACAAGCACTTTGCAGGGGTAAGGGGGAGGGAACTGACCCTCCAGCAGGAAGGTCAGAGTCTGTCTGCTCCCTCCAACCCAGCTTCAGGCAGAGGAAAGTCCGTGATCAGTGCCTTTGCTAAAATGTGTCCTTTCACCCAAGAAACAGCTGCAGCTCTGCAGAAATAAAAGAAAACCAATTATGTTGGTCTGGGGAAGACTTGTCCCTCTGTCTAGCTAAGCTCAGCACTGGCATGGGGCTTGGGGAAGCTGTGATTGAAAATCAGGTTAACAACCAAAAAAGCTGAAAGAATAACAACAACAACAAAAAGGCCCCCAAAAAAGCCCCAAGCCCTGTCAGAGCAGGGGTTATTACCACCCTCACACAGTTTTCTGAGGAGTGACCATCTTCTGAGGAAACGAACACAGGGAAATCTACCCTCAAAAAGCCAGGGAGGCTGCCTGGCCCTGGCAGCACACCCAGCGCAGCCCTGGCAGGCAGCTGAGCCCAGGGGGAGCGGCCCCTTCACAGGTGGGGAAATGAGTGCAGAGGGAAGGGGCCAGAGCAAATCCGCCTGGGTCAGTCGAGATGCTGATTTGCACCAGCTGCAGCTCAGCTTGCCCATTTCAGCTTTCACTGCTGTTGCTGATCCCTTACCCTGCCTGTAAGCTACTTTATATTGACCCAGTTAGGTTTCACCATGCCCCAGAGGAATTCTTCCTTAGCTGACCAGATTAGTAATGAGCAGAGCTGCTGTCAAGGGAAATGTAATTAAACTCTATTTTCAACTGGCAGGTACCATTTGCAGGGAGCACAGCCAGCCTTATGAATGTTGCTGTGCAGAGCCACACCAGAGACTGGTCTGCCTTTGAGAATAGGTGGCACTCACGACTGAGCAATAGCAACGTGTAACTATTGTATATATCACCACCTGTAGCACTGAGAGACCGTTCCCCACTGCCTAACCCATCACATTTTCTATTTTAGCCTGTTCTTTTTATATCACTCACCTTAGAACACTGCCAGCACAAACCCATTGAGATCACATTTACTTTTCCAAGTAATTTCTGAGCTCGTCTCTCTTGTTCCCTTGTGTTCCCATTCAATAAAATACATCTATATATATACATATATAAACACATATATACATACACATTTATTTTCAGTGGGAGAAACCATATACAAGTTTAGGATTCTTAAAAGAATGCAACGTATATTGCAACTAATAATAAAGTTATGTTTTCTGAACAGAGTGTGTTTGAAAGCATCACTGGTGACTGCTATCCCTCCCAAGGGTGGGAAGGGGGAAAGGCAGAGGGAGATTCAATTGCTGTTCAGCTTGTGGAGGAGGGGGCTGCAGCCCCTGGGCACTACTGAATTGCCAGTATGGCCAGCACCTGCTCCCCAGCCGCTGTGGTACAGAGGTCTGGGGACAACCCAGTCTCATGGAGGCCTGAGGTCCCCTTTCAGCTTCAAGGTCAGTTTTTCAAAGAGCCCTGAAATCCAAGGCCTCATGCCACTAGATGCTACAGCCCAGAGCAGCACAATAAAAAAATCAGCTTGGGGCACTGCAGAGGTAAACTGTCTTTACATCTCACTTTGACCTAGCAGGGATCTGTGTCAGGGTAATCCCAAGAAAAGCTGGCTCTACCTTCCCACACAGACAAAGCTTCCCACCCCAGACAAAACAGCAGTCTGGAGCTAGAAGAGGAGCCTGGAGTAACAAGGAAGCAGCTTGTTTCAAAACCTGTTTCCCATGCTTTTACAAGCCTGCTGAAGTATTATGCTGGTCCTGAATGCACCCAGTTCAAACAGGAAGCCTCTACACTCTGGCCAGGAGCAGCAGCTGTTTAAATCCTACCTGCCACCCCCAGCTGCAATTACAGCAAGGGCTGGGGAGAGGGGGTTGCTGTTTTCTCAGCTCTCAGACAGTGCCCAGGTGCTGTAAGAGCCCCTGTTTCACCCAAATCCAGGGCCCCATGCTGCAGAAACACACATCCCCCTGCCCAGAGTGCAGGGTTGGGGTACAGCTCAGCCACAGGGTCCCCTCCTGCCTCCATCCTTGTGCAGACTTCAGGACAATCTGCTGTGTTTGCAAGGGTTCCCCAGCCACCTGCACCCCAAAATGGGTGACAACTGCTGTGGCAGGGCACAGACAAGACAATGCATCCACATGCCAGCCCCTCCCCTGGAGTCAGAGGCGCCAGACCAGACCTACAACCTCCAGCAACTCATGTCATCCTCCTCACACCTGAAATTGCTTCACCAAGAGAATAATACTCTCTTTCTGCAGCCCCATGCAGGCTGTACATCCGATCACATCCTGGGCTCAACAGGTCAGAAGCTCTGGCTGGGGGTTTTGGTGTATATCAACAGAGAGCAGAATTTTTTTTTTTTTTTTTTTTTTTTTGCCAAGCCAGGGAGCATACCATAAGGAACATCATTAGTAACAAGATTTGTTTTAATACCAGCAAGTCCCTGTCTCCTTCCCCTGGTATTTTAGCGGCTCATTCAGCTCCTTGCAGCTTTGAGGGATGCCAGAGGGTGCACAACAAAGTGCTGGGACAGGGACTGGACAGTCCTGCACAAGGCCAGGAGCAGCACCAGCACAAAAGTGCCCTTCTGTCAGTACAGCTTTCCTGACATCACCACCCAGTGCCCATCTAACTGTCACAGCCATAGGTGGCCTTTCTGATTTTAGCATGTGCCTCTAGACTGATTCTGTGAGTCTGCAGGAACCCTGAAGCTTTTTGCCTTTTTATCTTTCTCCATCCTGTGCCTGGTCTTGTGTTATCCAAAGCTGGCTCTTGGGGCCGGTACAACGTGAGGATGACTTGATGGTAAAGCAGGAGCCAAAGCAGTGCCATGGAGGGGTGGGGAGAGCACTTCTAAGGAGTCTTCTCCAGCCACACCAGCAGGGTTAACACGGGCAGGCAGCCTGCTCCACCATCGAGGCATGGGATGAGAGGTGTCACATTCAGCCATGCTGCTGCAGGAACTGTGCTTCTGTGAGACCTCTGGGACCACACAGCCCATCACCCAGGCCATCACTCAGGCACTGGGGAGGAGCCAAACACTGCAGCTTCAATGAGCAGTGAGGAATTTTAATTCAGATCTGCTCAGCATATAAACTGGCAGCGCTTTGGTTGCATTTGCTGCTGGCAAATGGCTAAGCATGGGATTCATAGACCTTCAGAGGAGGGACAAGCAGTGCTATAATTCACCCCAGAGCTGCTGGTGGGGCAAGGCAGGACTTGCACCTCTCCATCTGCCACCATCATGGGAAAAGAGATATGGAGCTGACAGGCTCATGCAGGTGCCACTGTACCATCAGAGGCCACCATTGCCTCACACCGTGCCAGCAGCCTGACTGCCTGTTGCCACAGCTTCTGCTCGCTGCCAGCTCTCAGAAAGGGTTTTTTGAGCAGTCATTGCCTCTTTTTTCCACATACAAGCACAAGTCTCCTCTGCACTCAGAAGCAGAGAAATGCTGTCCCCACTTACCAGGCTGGGATGCTCTTTCTCTCAACCTGATAGGGAAGCTGATGATGTGGAGCGGCCACTCACCTTCCTACTGCTCCTCATTAAACCAAACAGCCACATCTGTGAGTGAAGTGCAGAGCCCACATCTCCCAACAGGAACAAGCCAAACAAGCGGCCTTCCTGTGGCCACCACTCCTCAGAAGGGAGGGACACAGGATTAGTTTCCCTTTCCTCTGGAGGAAACTCTTCAGTGTACAGAAACATTCCAGGAATTCAGATGAAAAACAATTCCTAAGAGATCAATTAAGAGTTTAGATGGATCGCATGATACGTGCTGATGTATAACCAGAGGAAACCTGGCAAAGAAAGCTGCTTGGCCTGAGGGAGAGCTGAGGGAAGGGCAAGATGTCCAGCATGGAAACTACTTGTAAGAAAACACAGAGAGATGAGAACAGCAAAGGCAAAGCAATGGCAGCTCAGGTGCAAAGGATGAGCGGTACCTTCCCTGCATCAGTTCAGGAAGGGTCTGTGATGAAAGGCAAGCGAGCTCCTAAGAGACCACAGTAAACTCTACCATAAGACAGACCTCCAGGACAAGCAATGCTTTCCAGCCTTCCCAAAGTCAGCAGTTAGTATGAGTGAGTCAAGCTCTCATTTAGATGATAACCCATGCAATAGCAACACCAGCAAAGCTCTCCTCAGACCAGCACAGTGAACCCTGAAGCAAGAGATATCCCCATGCTAAACACCTCTGGTTCCCCATCCAGAGAAAAACCATCAACGTTTTCCCTTATGCTGGACACAAGGACAGCTTCATGCTGCCATGACAGTAACAAGCCACTTGCCCACAGCACAGGACAGCCCTTGTGTTTGCCATAGCTTTGTTTTCTTAGTTTCCAGGGCTCACCCTGTGCCCTTTTAACACCAAGTCCTCTCCTCCCATGCCAAGAGTATGCACATATCATGCTGCAGCTGCTCTGCATCAAAACCCAGCCCAGGAGCTCTTACATGACTGGCAAGTCCTGGATCCCCATTGAATGCTGGACTTTGCATGGAAGGCTGATCTGCCCTGTTATCTCACCCAGCGCTGCAAGCACTACAGTTGGCAGAGCAAGAGAAGGACCTTCCCCTTGTGTGCTTTCAGACCCGGAAGACTGTCATTTAATTGCATGCATGATTGGAAAAGGTCACAAAATCAGAAAACAAGAAATCCCATCTCCTCCAGTCCCAGGAGCAGCGTGACCAGAGCCAGTGCCTTGAACAGCTTTGAAGACACTGTGCCCAACAGGCACTCAAGACAGAAAAGCAGCACAGCAGAAAAAGCTTTCTGGACAACTCACCTGAAGCATTCTCAGCTTCTCAATGAAAGCATTTGGGAAAGAGATTGAACTTGCCACCAACAAACTTGTTTTAAAACAACTCCTGGATAAAAGTTCAGTTTTAGATCCAGGGAGGAGGGGGGGTGGAAGGAGATCTCAAGAGCAGATTGCTGTCTCCCATTATGGAAGCAAGCTTAATAAAATTCATAGAAATATTGGTGGTTCTGCTATGCTGTGCCAAGAATGTGTTAGAATAAAACCTTCTGAGCAGAAGGGAGAGATATAATGTCATCTCAGCCTTGATATGAAAGATCAGCCTTCAGCTCCTAAAGCCTATCTCAAGGAGCAGTAACTAGTGCATTTACTTGCCTTCCCTCCAGAGCAGGTCTCTGCACAGCCTCGCTCACAAGGTTCATCACTGTTGCAGCAAACCCCACCCTACCCCAAGCTCACAATCCAACACATCTGACCACACCACAGCATTCCATTCACCTCCCTCTTTCCTAACCCACCATCCCAGAGCAACAGCCTGGTGTTTTGCCATACCAGGACACAGAATGGGGAGCAAAACAGACCCATTGGCAGAGAGCTGTAGGCAGGAGGGAGCAGATCTCCCTTTCCAATTGTGCTCTCTTTCCTCTTGAGCTTGCTCTGCTGGTAACAGGAGGAGGGAGAGCAAAGCTCTCACGCTCATTTCTCAGAGCTTATTTTAGGATCCAAGCAGCCAGGCCCTCGGGAGCAGAGCTAGCTCTTTACAGGGTACTGATCCTCTTCCAAGGCTTTCTTTCATTTCCTGAAATACCCTTCAAACCTTGCCCCGAACTTGTACTCTTACAGAGTTAACCACAACAAGGAAAAGCAAAAGGCATGTGCATAGTTGCCCCTTTCCCCAAATGCTGATTACACATAGCTTGAAGCTTGTAGCTTGGCTTCTGATTTAAGAGTCTGCATGTCCACAGCTGCACCCAAATGTGGCTGGTGTCCCCCAATAGTCTGTTTCTGCAGCCCCTGCCTTGGCTGTTATCAATAACCTACATCTGATTTCCAATCTAAAAACCTTGAAACAATTTACGATCCTAGTAAAAGGGTTCTTTGCCCTTCTCCCTCAGTACTTTGAGGCAGGCAGCAATGCTGGCAGAGCCAATGCCTTCATTCAAAACAGAACCCAACTCTGACAAATGGTTTGCCACCTTGGCCTCATATCTTAATACATTTGTTATGTCAAATCTGTTTTAGCTTAGAAATTAAAACAAAAACCTGCTCTGCCAGCACACCCACCCCCAAAAGCAGAGAACCAAGCCAAGCCTTTGCTTCCCCTCGTCAGCCCTAAGTAGGTTCCTTCATCCTTAGGATCTGAGAACAGACAGACGCAATCCAGCTCCCCAGGCTACGATGGGCTTGGCCAGGCTGCCCACAGCAAGAGAAAAAAAGACTCAGCGTCACCCTGAGCAGACGAGTCTGTCGATGCACACTGACTGCGAGCTGTTACGTGGGAAGGTGCCATCTCCTGTTTGACCATGACTGTACCAACATTAAGAGCTCAGGCTTCTTAGGCTCATCGTTTACTCCAGGCTCTCTCAGCACAGCGATACGCTGCGAGCACTGTTTATCGAGTCCCACAAGCCTAACGAGTGCTTGAAGTTTTTCAAGCCCAGTCCCCCCCTTCAATGGCCTTAGTCATTCAGATCTTATTAACATCCCCTCCCAAAAATTGCACATTCCTACAGGGAGCCACATGGACAAACTTGGACCCTTGTTCAGCGTGTGACTGGCATTCAGGGATGTCAACAGGGGCTGCATACAAGCAGCTCAGTTACTGCCACCAAAACAATTGCAGCCACCCAGACATACAAGAAGGCAGAAAAGAAAATAAATGTCTATGTCCTCAGAGAGGACAGGAAGGACTGCCCAGGCATTTCAGTGAACTGGAGGTTTTGAAGAAAACACACGGCTCAGAGGCTCTGTGAGCACACTGACCACATCAGGGGAGTTAAGCACAGAGGCCGGGAAATCTCCATCCTTAGATTTAATGGACAGTCAGAAATGCCAGAGGCACAGAGTGACAAGAAGAAAGGGAGGAACAACTTACCTGTCAGAGGATGCCCAGAACAAATTTCTGAGATATACACCACCTCCCTGACACACCACCACGCTGAGCAAGCTTGTGCCACAGTGCTGCTAATGCAACAGAATAACCCTGGGAGAAAGGAGACAGTAAAAACAAGTCAGTGCCTTACACCCGTGTTCTGCCAGGACTGTACAAACAGGTCACCAAGAGAGGGGAGCACAGTCACACTGCTGGAAACCAGGCACTGCAGAGCCAGCCTTTGGCCCAGGTCATGGAAAATAAACTGAAGGAGCCCACCAAGTCCTTTCAGAAATAAAGCCACGGTGATGTCGTCCGTTGGTAACAGAGGCCACAGAAGGAACAAATATAGTGAAATATACTATTTTATTGCTGCACACATGCTTACACATTTCTTCTTGAATATAATGTTGCTCTGATATATTTTACAATTTTCTTAACACTTTACAAGTGGCTAGTAGTACATAAAAAGGACGGAGACAACAGAACACAAAAAGGACACCGGCAACAGAAGAAAAATCAAAAGTTTTTTATTTTGTGATAAAATTATTTGCAGCAGGAACAAAGTGAATTCAAAGCTAAGTTTTGACCTGGCTCATCTTAATTAGAGAGCTTGCCTGCATGCTGACCATCTGCTTATGCATGCTTTTTGATAGCCCTATTTCACTAAAGAGGGGGGGGGTCTGGAATTAAAGGACCCTGAGTAATTGGACAATCTGACGGGCCCCACAGATGTGACCACTAAGTGCACACAGACAGCCGAGGCATTTGCTTGGCAGCCTACGCGGAAGTGCACTATTGGGGAGGGAGATCAAAAGGCTGCACTGACCTTTCCTCCCACATGTACAACTGCAGCTTCACTTGCTCTACACTTAAGGGTGCAGGAATGGAATTATTCAGTGGAAAATGCTTCCCAGCACTGCTGCCCCTCCTCCACCTTCCTCCTGCTTTGCCCACTACCAGTGACCGTTTGCTTTAGCAGATGAGGCATCTGCAGAGAAAAGCATTAGCACATTCCTTGGTAATCCTGTTTCTCCATTTTGTTCAGTACAAGCAGAAGGCAAAAGCCATGTTTTGTTCTCCGGTAGCTCCGTGCAAGCCTTGTGCAGGGCTGTCACAACCACCGTTGTGGAAAGCTGACTGCTAAGATGTCAGATGCAGAATTTATGCAGGAGGAGCAGAGGGAATGTGTTAAACTAAACATCTTGCTTATGTTCAGTGTCATCTTCAGCCATATAGGGGTAAGAAAACACAGGAGGGCTGAACCAGCTGCATTAAGCTGTTGGCACAATCCTGGTGCTCCCTGCTTCAATACAACACCACACTCCTGCAGGGACACATCCTCTTCCCTCGTCCTAATATGGCTGCAAAAAGCAAACCACAAACACTCCCTGCACTTCCTCACAAGCATTTGGAAACAGAAGAACTGAAGCACGCCCTGCTTGAATACCTGTGCTGCCATCACCCCCTGCCCCAGAGACTTGTTCTGCAAGAGACACCAGTTAAACACATATGCAAAGTGCAGAAGCATCTGGGGATCAGTTACGTCAATGCACCTCCTGTCCAGCCCCGCGCTGTCCCCCAGCTCTGTCCCCAGCTTCTATTAAGTGCAACTTAATCCTGACACAATTTTGCCTAAGTGCAGCTCCTCTCAAATACCATGGCCAAACCTCAGTGTCCTCCTCACTGCAACCAAACCCAGCCTGCCTAGTACAAGTGGTGCCCAAATCCTGCCTGTGTACCTTTAACAGCTTCAACACATGCCAGATACAGGCAGATACTCTGAGCAGGGGCAGTGAGGTTGCAGGTCCCACCTGGTGAGGGAGAATCAGCCTCTCATCTGGGTCATGATTAGCAATAATAAGAGAAACCCATCCTCCCAGTACATCCACACCTGAAGCAAGTCCGGGCCAGACGCTGGATCACCAAACTCTTTCCTTATCCATGTAAAGACCACCACTATTATAGAAAACAGCAACCTGAAGCTGTGGGGGATTTATGTTCAGTTCCCACCTCAAACAATAAAAGCACACGTGACTCACAGCTCTTGCCTCACAAAGTGACCAAAATGACGATACTTATTAGTAATGGCAGCCCACTGCCTGGGCAAGATTCTTGATGTGCTTGACATAACGCCTCTTCTCCCTCCCAACTCACAGAATGGAAAAGTATACCCAGCCTGTGCCAGGGAGGCCCAAGGTTCTCATAACATGCCCTTCCAGAGATGAACAGCTCTGAGGGCAGCCTACTTGGCAAGGCAAGCTTTATTGCAGGGGTATCGCCTGCTGATTAGCGCCGAGGAGAAAGAACATCATTACCCTCATTAGGAGTCCAGGGAGACAACACGAGATAGCACAACCTACTGCAGAACACAGATTCAAAAACATTTGTTAGCACAAACAGTGAATTTCCTGGAGAACAACGAAGCTACGAGGCTCAAGGCTGAGCAAAGCCAAGAGTGGGACAGTTACCCTGTGAGAGACCCAAAAGGTTCCTTTTCCATTTAAAAAAAAAAAAGTTCCCATGATTCCTTTTCCCTGACCCCCCAGCAAGTCAGTTTTTCTCTACCACAATGGGCAAAAAGAAAGGCAAAAAGTGCTCTTTCCAAGAACAAGGTGGTTTCTTCCCCTGTGAGGAAGGGGTGCTCTCCCTTTTTTTATGCACTGAAAGCTACCACTTTCTAAGAATGGAAGGACTCCAGTCTTTACTGTATGCCCGCAGATGTCTGTTAGGCAAGCAAAGCTTTTAAATTCTGAACACTTCAAAGCAATGAAAAGCTAGGGAAGACCTGGAATCACTTTGGGTTTTTTAATCTAAAACTAGACTAGTAGGTGAAGATACTGCCTTCCATAAAGCCAAGTACTCCTGTGTCCTTGTTAGGGAAGCACTGTCCATCTTTGCCTAATAATGCTGACAGCAAAAGAAAGGCCAGTTGAATTCTAATATAGTTATTTGTAGAGTTTAATCCTTTTTCCTTCCTCTGCTGGTAGCAATTCAACAAGTATCCTGGCATGAACCAGTCTCAGAAGTGTGTTGTTGGGCAACATACAGAATGGGTCCTAACACCAGGCAGTAGCAAGTCCCCCAGGAGAGCTCCCTTACCACCCCCAACAGCTCACAGTCTCCTATATGCATTGTATTGTACAAAGGAGAAGGTATTGATTTGGGCTGAGCTTTGGAAGCTACTTCTGAAAGGAAAAAAACTCAAAACAACAAAATAAAACCAAACACAAACCAGATATGCATATGCCCAGACATAAATAAATTAAAAATAAACCATGCCCAAAAGTGGATGGGGGTAAAGAAGTGGAAGGGAGTCTCAGATGTTCTTGCACTCGAAGCCAAGCCAGCGGGGGCTACAGAGGCTGCTTATGACAGGCAGGGTTTGCACACATCAGCATTCAAGCCCTATACTGGCCAGGAGATTTTCCAGAGCTTCAAGTTTCTGGTTGGCTTCCTCGATGGCACTGTAAGTCTGCACATTGCTGGTGATGTGGAAGCGGATGTCATCGACCAGAGGAATGGAGTCAGTCTCCTGCCGTTCTTCCACGGCCTCTGCATTCTCCTTCACAGCAGCCACAAACTCCTCCAACTCCACTAGCTGGACAGGGTGGACAAGAGAACCATTAGGAAGACAAGAAGACAGGTAGAGGGATGTAAAGGGTTGGGCTAATGGGCTCAGTCACCCTTGATGGATCCCAGAGAAGAAAAGGCTATATGGATACCCAACTCTTCCTATGTCTCCTACAGATGCTGCTTGGAGATGCATCCTGCCATTCGTCCTAAGATGACAGTAAGTGTCTCACAGTAAACAGCTACAACTGTAAGCAAGCTGCACCTCAAACAGTGCACTGTGATACCCACTAAACATCCACAGCTCTGCTATTGGAGCACATGAACATACACACTATTCCCTCCAGAAAGGCACCCCAGCAGGAACCAGGAGATGTTGCCAGACACTTGGGGGAAACAGGTCTTGCAGCCAGCAAGACAGTGTGTGCTTGTGTCCAGTTCAGAACCAGGAACCACAGATAAACTCTATCCCCACCATGGCTCTCAAGCCCACCACCACCAGCTGAGCAGCACATCATAGCAAGGAGCTGCTCTGTTCTGTGCCCGACCTGACAGAATCAGGTCACCCATGAATGATTTTACATCGAGTTCCCCAGGAACACGTGGCGTGCTGAAGGGTGAGCGGCAGCTTCCGTCTGCCTATGCTGCTAAACCTGTGCCTGGGCACGGCAGGCTGCTGAGCCCTGCTCTGTGCTACACACGCTGCCAAAAATCTCTCCCTGTTGCCATCATCAGTGCATCTCCATAAGATGCTGGCAGCTGCTGATGTCTGAATAGCTGGGGTGCCTCAATTTGTGCCAGCACCCTCCAGAAGGCATGCTGCCAATACTGGGTCCAAGGACACCCACACAGGCTAGAGAAGGGGAATGCAAGGGGAGCACACAAGGAAAGCCCTGCCTTGGTTGATTACCACTTGGGATATTCACTGGCTTTCAAACCAAATGTCTTTTTCAGAAGCCAGAATATGGGTGCATGCTGATGTGTCTATCATCCCCATGCTAGACACTGAACAGAATAACAGCCCCAGAATCATTTCCTTTGCTGTTTTCACATGTCAAAAAGAATTTCACACCTTTCAAGCTGCAGGTGAAAACGTTACATTCCCGAGTGAACTGTACAAGCCATTTATAAATATCTGTCTCGGGATAAAAACACCCCATAGATTCTAGGTTATCCTTCCATATGGCAACTTTCTCCATGACTCCTGAAACTATAATCACTCAGGATTGCACTTAAATGGAGGCCCATGAAGAAAACTTCAGTGTTAGATTCATTATTTCTGGCTGTTCAACAGCCAAATTTCCCCTGTGGAAACCCCTGGAGTTAGATTTGTCATTCTGGAGGAGAGTAGAGTTCACACCGATTTCTCCTTTCTATAGCATTACGCCAGGAAGAACTCTCACCAGCAAACACCAAAAAACATTTCCTGCACAGAGCTCCCCCGCACACCCCATTAGGCTCTCCAGGCTGCAACTGGTGTATTCAGGCAACACAGTTGTTGTTCTGGGCACAGTGGCTTAAAACTCAGTGAAAGTCACCTGCCCACAGCACTTGCAGAACTTTCTGGACAAGTTTTTCACCCCACAGTCCATGGGGGTGTGCTGACAGCCACCTGCATTTGGCTTACTGCAGTGACATCAGGTACTGCCACACTCCTCCTCCTCTATCCTAACTCACCATGTGCTTTGCTACTTAACCGCTGCTCATTTTCAGGAAGCATATTAAACCAGAGCGGGCAACCATTTATTACAGACCAAAGTACCACCACTAAATCTGTCGTATTCACGGCTCACTGTGCAGTCAGATTTACAGGGACATGTGGTAAGTGCAGTGGGGAGTGTTTGCGCTACCTTCTCAATGATCTTTGCCATGTACTCAGTGCACTGGTCCTCCAGTCGGGTCAGCTGGAACAGCTTTGCGATCTTCCAGATGCTTACAACGTTGTCCTCATCAAGGATCTGAGCCAAGGTCCTGCCGCAGAGGCGCTTGAGCCCAGGCAGCAGGTACATGTCTGCCACGCACAGGACGTCATATGCATTTTCTGGGGACAGCTAGCAATGGAAAGAGGAGAATTACTGCCCGGGCCTACCCATTTCACTTGTATCTGGCAAACTGCCACCTTTTCTCGTGTTTTAGCAGAGATTCCCTAAAGTGCTGTTTTGCCCATTACTGGACAAGTGTTAACAGTACTATGTAGAGACAGGAATTCAATCAAAAGAGGCTATGGCTAGATCTTCCACTCAGTTACCACAGAGGAGTTTAAAATTCTGCACAGACAGCTTGCTCAGCACAAAGCAAGAATTTTGCTATATCTCAGCTAACCCCTCTAGCTAAGCACAGGGCAACACTCTTAACACTGAAGTGCACCTGAAGGCTGGCTGCTAAGAAACATTCAGTGTGGCAGTGGAAGGAGATAGCTTCTACCAGAGATACCAAAGACCCTTCAAAGAGGCAGAGCAGGCTGGCAGAACAGAGCACCTTGTCCCCAGTAGGACTTTTCCTCTCCCATTTTGTACTGCTGGACTCTCATTTTGTGAAAAATGTGCAAAATTCTCTTAAGTTCCTTCTTCAAAATGGCTCCACTAACTCAGCCCTCACAACCTCCCTGGCACAGGGATACATCCAAGAACAGAAAACTGCACCTAAAATAAACTGTAGGGGAGGCCCAACTATGTAACAAACGGACTCTGCACATCAAATACTACTGGAGCTTTAACAGTCTTCCAAACCAAACTAAATTCATACACCAGATGCTCAAGCTTACACTGTTGTGAATAGCCATTAACATTTTCAGGCTCTTGAGCTAGAAAATCACTCTCCCCTTTCTCTCTTGGGTACTTTTCTTTCTTACAAGTGATCCGAGGATAAAAAAATGCTGTAAGATAAAGTTGGAGACACCACCTCCAGCTTCACTGAGTCTCTTCTCCCTGGCTGGGCAAATCCTATTTTAGTCAACCATCTGCGTCACTAACCTGGAACTAGAGCCTCTCTCTGCACAGTTCTGTTCCTGCTAATGTGAAGTGCAAAGAGCACAGTTACCCACATCCATTTTAACAGAGAGTCTGCAGAATGCAGCATAACCTGGCTGTGCAGGAGCCACACTGGTTTAGCCTGAAGAATGGAAACTCAGATGCAGTGTGGTCCATTGCCAGATAAGCAGCCAGTAGGAAAACCAGTGCTGTCCATATGTACACACTGCTCACTCTGCAAAAGGCTGATTATTTCTTCCCCTCCAGCTGTCCACACCAGTGTTTGGAGAGACTGCTCATGGCAGATGTCTCACTGCACCCTGCAACAGCTGTGCAGAAAGATACAAGATAGAAGCATGCCATGAGTGCTGTAGTGCCACAGTGGTGTAGCAAAGCTCTTGGCGTTATTAATCAAGTGCTGCTTTGTCCTTTCATAAGCTCCATAAACCTCACAAGTTGGAGGCATTCGAGTCAGTAGCATTGATGGCTGCAGCTCTCAACTGCTTGAATCAAGGGCAAACCTGGCAAACATTCCTCCAAAAGCTCCCCTTAAGCCCAGAGCAAGGGTTCTGACTGGCAGCTTCTCTTTCTGCCTGGAACCCTTCCCATCCTCTGCACATACTCCTTCCTCCAACTGCAAACACCATCAGTACCACATGGCAGAGACACATATAGATCCTTTGGGAAAAGATACATGGAACTGGGAGTGCTGACATTTGTCTGGAGAAACCCAGAGCAGGGAGAACACTCTACATTTAAGAGAGGAACATGAGCTATATTCCTGTTTTCCTGACTATTTTTCCTGGTAGTTTTTCACAACAGATGAACTCTCTGCAAAGGCTCCTATCTTGGTTGCTCAGTTTGAAATCCAAGCTAGTTTCTGTCACAGCACCAGTCTGTGCAGAGAAACATATGAGCAAGATCCTTTCAACTCCTACACGTTGTTGTTGGTCAGTCATTTTGCTCCAAGTCCACACAGGGCAGCTAAGACACCCCTTGAAAAGGGACAGCTGCTTGGGAAACATCTTTCCCGTGAGCCATCATGAGAGGCAAGGGAACAGGGTCAGGCTGTAGTGCAGTCACAAGGTCAGGAGGATCTTCACAATCCCAACGTGCTCCTTTCCCTCTCTGCCTGCCCTTTCAGAGCATAGCTGAGGGAAGAGTGCAGACAAGTGAAGCATCTGCTCTCTGGCATACCAATGGCAATCCTGCCCTTGCTGCCTGCTAAATACATCCCTCCCTACCACGTTTCCTGCCTCTACTCAGAGGTGAACAGACCAGCAGAAACAAGGTCACAGCTGCATGCACTCTCTGCATGTGGCACCTAACCCAGAGCACGAATACTGCTTGGGGGAACTGGCACTGGCAGGTGCAGCAGCATCTCTGTTCACTGGCCCTGATGCCAGAACACGTTCTGGCATCTTGTAGCAAGACTTGCTGAAAGCATTTGCCACAAAAACAAAGTAGGAAGCTGCTTAAACACTTAGATTTGCTGCACCTTTCATTAGGCTGAGAACAAGGTGGGTTAGGGCCATTCTGTTACTGCTTGCGATACCAAGCACAGCAAGGCATTGGTCTCCCAGGGGAAAACTTGTCCACCCCAGCAATAAATAACAGTAGAAATAATGACTTGCTAAAAAAGGAAAAGTGGGCTATGATGCCAAGAGTAAATAAGCAGAATCTCTCAACCTTTCCACACCTCCAAATGTGTTCGATCTGCCATCTACTGGCAGCTTCTCACCTTATCCTTCCACAGAGGCCAAGAGGAAAATCTGCAAATCCCTGCATTTATCACTCCAACATACAACTTGCAGTATAATTTCCATATTTTTATTACGGAATGAAAAACTAGGGATTTGCTTTCAAAACGTCATGCATTATCAACTAGATCCCTGCCTGGCAAACAGCAAGTTCCGGTATGTGGGTTCCTGAGACAGAAGTGAGGTAGCAGAGAAGGATAGAGGGATTTAAAAGACCACACACACCCACTCCCTCCAGATACTGTAGGAAAACACTGCTGTAAAACATTCAAAATTAAGCAGCACAGGAGGAAAGGCTCTGTGGTTGGCCTCACCTCTGTGTCGTCACTGTAGATGTAGTAGAGGACTCGGATGAAGATGTCTTCTGAAATGTTGTGGAGAGTGGCCACAGGGATGCTGGGCTGTGTCTGAAGCTCCTCACTCTCACTGAAGTGGTCTTCAAGAAGGGCTTTGAAATAATCACTGCGACCACAGAAAAATGCCTGGAGAAGGAAGAAAGACCAAAACACTAGCATCTTTCTCACCACGCCAAACAGCGCTACCAACAAGCTGTCAGAGCACCTCAAAGATGTTTTGGAAGTTCGACTGTAACTCTGATTCTCCTTGTATTTTGAAGCTGTATCTTCAACATTTTTTCATACTTTATTTCTATCCAAAACAAAACAAAAAAAAAGTAAAATAAAAAGATTGTAAAGTAGCATGGCACTATGACAGGAGTCTGAGTTGAGGTTGGATCTCAAAATTCATTCTTACTGCTGTTTACCTGGAGATTAACCATTCCCCTCTCCAGACAGTGAGCTCACAAGGCAGCATTAGGAGATTCTGCAGCTGTGAATGCTGTACCTGAAACCACGTATTTGTCTCCCCGCTCCTGGCAGAGTTTGCCATTTTTAAAAAATGCTTTAAATATAGTTTCCAGCTGAAATAAGTCTTTTGGTTTTCCCTCTGATGAAGCAGTGCTGCTCCTGCAGAGTGTATCCAGCAGTGGATGAGTGCAGGAGACAGGCAGACTAGACTCATGGCCACGGGGGAGAACAAAGTACAGCACAAGCACGTACCTTATGGCACAAAAAGTTGTAATCTGCCACCCGGAAACACACATCGGGACAACTGTTGAAGTTGTCTGTGCTGTCAAACGGCAACTCCCCAAAACCAACCTAGGCAGAGAAACCAGAAAACCCCACCTTTAACATTCATGCTTTGAATACGCTCAAGTGTCCCAAGTTTGGATTTCTTGGTCTTCACAGAAGCCACCATCCATCTTTTCCTTCAGCACACTGCAGAGCACCAGAGATGCTTTGAACACAGATTTCAATGTGAGGAACTGAAGTCCTTGTACTCCTGATTGAGATATTCCTGCTACAAATTACAGCTGCCTCCCCTGTCCATGGCAACTCCCTGACCCTCCACACACCTCTGGAAAGCATTTATGTGCCACTTAAGAAGGCAGGTAGCCAAGTGGAGGCAAAGTTTACTTCACGTAGCGAGTATTGTAAGCATACTAGATTAGGACTAGCCCTTTACTGTGTAGATGTATGGGCAGATGTAATATCATATAGATAACATAGATGTAAACACCAGTTTGAAATGGTTTGCCTATAATTACTGCCTCACTTGAATAATCCAACATTTCTAAAGCACATTTTAAATATCTGATTTGATTTGCAGCCATGGATAGTGTTGTTGAAGTATTAATACTCTAGTGAATTTTTTTAACACCAACACACCTCCTCTCAGTCCCACATGCCAACGAAGACAACCCACATACCAAAAAAAAAAAAAAGTTTTATATATATAAAATGAATCTGTTGGCCTTATGGTATTTTAACACTTCCAAGTATTTTCACTTTCACCTTAACCTATATTCAGGGTAATTCAATTGCAATAAAAGTTTATATTCACTGTCACGTAACCAAGACAATCTCGAGAAACAAGTTTCCCCTGATTCTTGCTTTCCAAGCACATGCCCTGAGCCTCCTGGGCTGAGGAGTTTATTAGCACTGACTGTCATCCAGGAAAGTTACATCCCAGGTTTGCACTTGGGAAAACCCTGGGCTGACCATGAAGATCAGTTTCCCAGTTGCAGACTACTCAACCATTTCCACCATGCCTGCCTCCATCCTGAAAGCATTGGGTTTTCAGTTTTACTGTGGAACCAGATGACTCCTCCCTCCTGAACTAACAAAGACTCAGTCTGCAACACACTGGGTTGGATCTCTTGGCCAGGCCCAGTTCACAAGCAGTAAGGTTTCTCTCACAAAACAGGTTCTAGGATGTGGCAAGGCATCAAGCTGGCAAAAGCTCACACCACCACTGAACATGGCAATCTGGACCCATTTGCCAAGCTCTTTGTCTGTCCACAGCAACATTGGCAACTTCTGATTCCTTATTACAGGAGACCAAGCCCAGTGACATTCAAATTGTGCATACAGCTATCACTGTAATGCTGCCTCTCCATAGC
Source organism: Megaceryle maxima (assembly GCA_024605025.1). Lineage (NCBI taxonomy): Eukaryota > Metazoa > Chordata > Aves > Coraciiformes > Cerylidae > Megaceryle > Megaceryle maxima. The sequence continues at coordinate 61,877 of JANHGN010005841.1, read as the reverse complement.
ACCTCTCTCCTGGGAGTCCTTCCCCATCAGGGAATTCCTCTCCAAAAAGAGATGCAGCAATTGGAATTGCTGGAGGAACATTCCCCACCTAATTTCTTACCTGCTTTTCATACAACTGTAACACAAAGGGCACTTCTGGCACTGAAGATAAGATTGGATTGTCCCATTTGTAGACTCCCCAGGCTGCTGTTTTGCTATTATCTGTCTCAGGTTTCAAGTCAAGGAACAAACAGTGGCCTGGGGATCTACAGCCAAGCTCTCTGTGGCATCACATCACAAACGCTAGTCCACGATGCAACTGCCTGCTCTGCTTGCCTTGCTGCTATCCCCACCCTATAACCACAGCTTCTGTGTCTTCTAGAAATTCTGATTTGACTTTCAAGGCACATTACAAATAAAACAAACTGAGAAACAGGTTTTGATAAGACACCACTCTGTAAACAAGAATCTTAATTGAGACAAACTCCACATCTCCTGTGTGCATCCCTTCCTTGCTTCCCTTTCATTGTCCAAAGCTAAATCTTTAACAGGAATCCATCCCTCTGGAATGGACATGGAAGTTTTATTTGTTTCAGAGCTCATCTCCTGAATTACAAACTCCTCTGGGCTCAATTTCCTGCTTCTAGCCTTGCCTGGACCCTGCTCTGATGTTCAGGTTTACAAGGTCATTTCCAGTTCCTGCTACAAAAGCAGGTTCGTGTCTTTGTCTCTCCTATTCAGCATGAAGTGGCTGTGCAGAAATTTTCCCTTTTACTCCCCCTTCGTCTCTACTACTTCTACACTTCTCCCTTGTCATGCTTGAGGAATTTAATCTCCCATTCAGGGTGTTCCTGTAGAAAACTAGTTTATTTCTCTCCCCCAACCCCCTCTCCCAGCCCCACTCTGTCCAGAGTTAAGTATGTTGCTTTGGAAGCACAAAGCAGTGTAGCCTATGAAGTGCAAACACATTTGTAATAGCTCATTCACCATACAGAAATATTCTCTACATATCTTTAGCATGACTGCTTGAACAGTCACAGGATCTTCCAGCCATTACTTGTGGAGGACCAAGCCTTTGCTGCTATAAATTTGCTATTAGCACTTCAATAGAAATGTTACTAGAGGCAAACCCACAGAAAACCCATCAATAGCAGCAATTTGTACCTTGGCCAGAATATCTCACCAAGAAAATCGTAAATAAATTACAACATAAAATTGAGGGGTTAGTGATTCAAGAGAAGATAACCAGATGTTAGTGGATTGGATAAAAAAAATTAAATAAAATTGGATGCATGTTGTAAATAGTTCAGTTAATCTGACTCTGCCAAATGGGCAAAACAAAGCACAGGAATAACTACGATGGACGACCACACTACACAAGTGTGGAGAAAGACAAGGTGGAACTCATCTACTTGTGTCAAACTGCTCTTTCTATGCATTACAAGATTTAGCTTTACCCCCAAAGTAACAAATAGTCACTTGTTTTTTTGCACTCACACCAAATGTCAATACAGAAGGAAAGAACAGTATTTATTTCACAGCAAACTCCAATCCTTTTATGTCTGACTTCCTCTTGGTTTGAAAAATAAGACTTCAGTTAAAAGGTAATGAAAAAACAGTAAATGATGTGCCTACAGTCTCACACACTGGAAACCCTGGAGTCTCTAACTTAGAAGTCGCCTGGCAGACACGAAATGAAAAGCTAGGCAGACAGTGGAAAGCCACATGGTTTTTTGACAGTTGCCTGGCTTTTGATGGCATTTTCCTTATATCTGTTACTGGCAAACCTTATTGTAACAAACCAAAGCAGTAGCTGTTGTGGTCAGAAAAATTCTGGCTATTACTAGTTTAAAACAAAATACAGACAACAATCACACTTTTAAAAACAAACACTGAAAGATAAAAGGCTTTAAAGTATATATAGGAAGGAGAAACAAAATAGAAAGATTATAAATGTGTTTAAGAGTTCAAAGAGTATAGTTCTCACTGTAAAAATTAATAAGCTGGGAATGGATATCAAATGTTAATTATTGGTTTAGTCATATCACATATTACTGAACTATGAAATTGGGAAGGATAGATTTTTCTGCATCATTCAAGTATCAAAGATATTACATGTAAATTATTTGTTTACAGTGAAACAGAAAATTGTATCCATCCCCACTTAATGTAATATGGCATTAACTGACACGCAGCAGCTCAGAATGTCTCTTGCCAAATTCTGGAAATGCTGGCTTTTATCCAGAAGCCAAATACCTGTTTTGTTCTGCATAGGCTGGAAAAAAAAACAAAAAACATACACAACCCAAACAACAAAAAACCAACCAACCCCTATGTTTCTCCTAAGAGAAACACAGATGTTTGTACGTGACTATTCATTGGTCCCTGACATTTTAGGTTACATTTGTACACTGTTCTTGTATGGCATCACATCCTGTTAAGAACAAGGATGTGCAATTCCTCTCTCCCAGAACCAAGATGCTTAATTCACGGATTTTAACAATTTGCAAACATTAGGATGAGGTGTAAATGTCAATAGGATGAAGAGCTTTGTTCATATATTCTTAGTATGTTAACACCAAAACCAAACCAATCAACCACAAACAAACCACACACACACACAAAAGAAAAGAACAAACACCACCACATGATCTAAAGACACGGACACACGCCTGGTCCACTTTTACAGCCCTAACAAGTCTCGTGCTGCAATAACTGCCTTCATTCATGAACACAAGAACACAGCAAAAAAACCACAGCTCACAGAAGCATTCACAATGCTGTCAGCTCATTGTATCATTCCAAGTTCCACTTTTTCCTTCCAGTTTCTATTGTGTGTGAAAGAAAAGGGAAGCATTTCTAACCCTTGAGAAGAAAAACTTAACCCAACAGGAGCATGCCATCAAAGTCTGGAAACAAGCAATCAAACAGAAATCATACTTTTTATTTGTGAAGTGACTTAAAATTTACATGAATCTCACTGGTTTGGGGTCCACAATCCCTTTTTTAATTCTCAGGGAGGTAAATCTGAGGCTTACTTATACTATCACCTCCCTTTAAAGCCTGCCAACATACAAAAAAGCATACTGAAAGCCACAAATAAATGCAGTTATTTGGGGGAGGCAGGTTATGTAGGAAAGATTTCTGCACTGGTAGATGGAAACTTCCTGGAGAAAAACTCTCTCCATAAAATCCTCAGTACTTGGAGAAATAGGTTTGCCAAATGTCAGCACAAAACATGCTGGCTTAATACAGGTAACAAACCTTATCCATGCACATGCAAACAAACACACTCTGAACCAGGCAGGTCTACTCAGCAAGAACAGAAAGAAAAAAAAAAAAAGCAATAAACTTTGCTACATCACTCAGTCACACAACCGCTGGGTACAGCAGCCACCCAGTATGAGTTCATGTTATTACATTTAGCAGCTGGGATGAGAAAAAGATAAAAGAGGACAGATGTAAGAGCAAAGGAAATTTGCTGATATTACAGAAAAATCAGATTGCAGGGAGAATGAAGACTACTACTATTTTTCCTCTTTGCATGCAATTGGGAGAGAAGAACCACACATATGAGCCTAAGTAACAATACCGAGTGTATTTTAACAGAGTGGCTGTCTGTGGTCTATGAGCTATTGCTAAGGGTCAACAAGACGTAGTTTTGAAACAAATTTATTGCCAGTCAAGATAATTTGCTTCAGAGGGACTCGCATTTCTGCAGGAAATATTTTTAGGGTTTGAAAGCACCTCTCCACTGCAGGTTTCAATTCCTAGCAAGGAAGCCATTTTTTTGTGTGTTTGGTTTTTTATTGTTTTGTGTGGTTGTTGTGGTTTTTGTTTGTTTGTGGGTTTGTTTGGGGGTTTTTATTTGTTTTTGTTTGGTTTTTTGTTATTGTTATTGTTTGGGGTTTTTTTGAGAAAAAATTTCTATCTATGTGTTCCTTCAGGTACTAATGCCTGGTGATGAAACATTTCTGACACTCAAGAAGGATGGCAGAGAGCAGGAAAAAGAGATGAGGGTCAACTCTAGCACCATTGCAGTCAATGGGGAAAACGACACCAACAACATGACAAAGGGTTTGTTTACAAAGACCTCTGTTGAGGGAAAACACCAAGGGAAACGACCAGCCTCATTAAACAAGTTTACAGCACTCTCAAGCAATTAATGGCTTTCAGCATTGGAAGCACCAGCAAATAAGCAAGCACCAAACTCAAATGGAGAGAATGCAATGGAACACACATGAGCATATATCACAGCCCCACAGAGACCAGAAGTAGTATAAATGCTCCCTACCCGCAGTTCAGCTGGCAGGGCACAGTCTGCTAGAAGAGCCAGATCTTCCTGCAGCCGGCAGTTACCTGTGGGCTCAATCGTCAGCACTTTCACACAGGTCCCTGGCTTGGAAGAGACTGGAAGAAGCAAAAAAAACAAAAGAGCAGAGATGCCTAAATTCCTCTACAAACATTCTCTCCCATTTAGAAAAAAAGACAGACACTCTGGGGGGGGGGAAATCAGTATTACTGGTGTTTAGCTTCTACTGCAAAACACACGTGACTCTTCTGAGGAGCAGCACTGGAAAGAGATACATGCATTCTTGTCTCCTCAAACCTCCACTAATTCCTTGTGCTGGAATACCAACTGTGGCAAGTTAAGTTGGCACAGGCACATTTCAAGCCCAACTTGCCCTTTGCAATCCTTGTCACCAAGTACAGTTGAAGACCATTGATGAGGCTGCCCCAGCCAACCATCCCTACCACTGACAGTGTCACCTAAGGCAAAGCCCTCGCTAGGGAGTAATTAGTTAAAATAATGCTGCCTCCCTGCTCTGTCATGTACTCTCATGGATCCCACTTCAGCTGGGCCATCCTAACTTCACTCCAGGGAACAAAGGGATTTATCCTTGTTTAGGTAATTAAGTTCTGTACACCTGCTCTCCGCTCTACCTGTAGGTCTCCAAAGGACAAAGACACCTAAAACACATGGATTCCCGAGCGTCTGTGTTCTCTGCAAACATTACACAAGCATCACTACCACCACTGAGATCAAATAAGCCATACAGAGATGGCAGCTTTGTTTGTCTTTTTCAGACCTAGTGTGTCTTCCTGTCTTGCCCAGCCTACACAGTTCAACAACCTAATAAAGGAGAAGCAAAATACACAATCGTACTCTGTGGTCTTGCTATGGCCAAAATTGCTGCAGAGCTATTGAAGCCAACCCCTCTACCCTCAAATAGCTGGGCATACTTTGTGCTGCAATCATGCTACCAAACCACTACCAGCACAGCCTTTCCTCTTTCTGGCCACCTCCCTCCCACAGTGCACCGCCTCAGGTTTGTTTTCAGCTCAGCATCCTTTGAGGTGAGGACTGGAGTATGTAAGACATTCAAGAGTCCCTGGCATATAGGGAAGCACATGAAAAAACATGAAGCACCACTGGAAAATGTAAAGTTGTGCTGAGGAGGGCTCAAGATACTCTTGGGGGCTGGAGAGACAGAGTTAACTCTCAACAAGAAGAGAGTTAAGTGGCCCCACGCTGAAGCGTTCAGAAGAATTTCTGACAGGCATGATTCACTGTGTTAAAACCCTCACAGGTGAATCATGCCACCTTGAGACCTCCTTTTTCCTGACATTTTACATGGCATTACATGAGCTCTATCAGATGACTCCATTAGGCTGTGGGCGAAACAAGACCATGATGTACCACAAAACAAGTTCTCCACCCCCTCCTCCACATTACTTCTGCACACTCCTGAGTACCTCAAGTAGGCTGAATATCCCAGAAAGATACTGGAAAAAGAAGGTTAAACTACCAATACAAGAGAGTCAGGTACCATCGTTGCTACCCACGGAGCTACACCAGCAAGGAGACAGGCTGCTTTATTAGCACTAAACGTTACCATCAGATAGATGACTTCCAGGGCAAATAAGCCAAGAGGAGACCTGACGCCAGTGTAAAGAAGACCAAGTGCATTTTCTCAAAGAGCCTGTCCACTTACAGACCAGAGTGAAAGAAGGAAAATTCTCACTGAACAATTAAAAATCTTTGATGGCAGAAAAATTGTTCGTATTTGTGTAGTGTCCATTATAACAGTCACTGAATCAGTCAGGCTCTGTAAGCATAACAGACCCAACAAGTTTTAAGCAGTAGTCAAGGGAAAGAGTTCTTCTCTTGGGATCTGCACTCTTTCACGGTGCCTTTTCCTTTGACATAAAGGAACAGTGATTTGTCTAAGCAGAGACTCTATCACAAGACATTTCAGAAGCTGCATCTCTCAAATCCAAGAATGCAGCACTTGGTATCACAAGCACTTTCTCCTAACAGAAACAATAAAAATCGAAATGACAGATCAGGAATAAGCTGTTGGCTGCAAGCAAGCAGCAAGGACCATCACCTTCTTGCAAGAACGTGAAATGAAGGGTTTTCTGAAAAGAACAACATAAACAGTTCAAGGAGCTTGGAAAGAATAACCCACCTATGGTTGGGAATGGAGGATTTTGTCTTTCTTCCCAGTCTAGCCCGGCTGTATAGCACTGAACATCATCTACCAATTCATCAGCTGCCTTTGTTTTACTGCTCAATACTACTTTGTAGTCTTTTGTTTCAATTGAGCGAAGGCACCACATAAAAAATAGAGGCCAGCTCCACCCCCCACACCCTTTTCCAAAATTATTCCACACTCAGATACCTGGCTTGTACATCCTCCTCCCGATGCCACAACTAGCTATAACCTCAGATTCCATACATCCAGCACCTCTGATATAAAGGCAAGCATCACAGACCTTGCTCTCAACCCTTTTGCCCTAAAACTTGGAGGAATAACTGCAGAGTATTTATTTTTAAATACCTCCACCTCTAGAGGATGGATTATGGCTTAATCTGAACAAACCCCATCTGAGCTCTTCCAAACACTGCAACAGTTTTTTCTTGTTACAGCCACAAGATAGAGGAAAGTGCTCAAGCATTCACACTAAAGGTGCCACAGAAGGCACTGGGTCATCCTCTTGAACTACTGTGTATGCGTGCCAAGATACTAAGCGCTTTTGAAACGCTGACGAACTGTTGGTAATGAGATTGCAGAGACTGCAATTATCCACTGGAGCTGCACAGACTTGACTTCATGTTGTTTTGTTAGGCACATTTCAATGTTATAATACAGATGCAAGACATGACCCCCACCCCTCAGGCCTGAATCAGATGTCTGTTGCACAGAAAGTACTTTGAACAAGCAGAGATTTCTAACGCACTAGAAGAACAGTAATGCTTTGTCAAGTGTGAGACATGATGCAATATAAAATCCTTCCCAATTTTTAACTTCTGTAACTGTTAACATGTATTAATTCCTAGAGAATAAAATTTTCCCAGCTTCCACATGAGATCTGATATAAGACACAAACTTTTAACAGACCTATCAAGCAGATCTGTCTATTCATTTGAATCCAACCTGTCATAAATAAAAACGAAGCCTAGTACTTCCATCAGAGCTGTATACAACCCACTAATTAGATCTTCTGTCAGGCCTTCGAAATAAAGAGCAAGCGCTCCCTCACAAAGTACACAGAAATTTGTCCAGTTTCATCCAGGAAGTTTGATTTACATTGCCAAGTGGATCTTGTATCTGAAATTCCCAACCAACCTAAAACCTTCACCATTTTCTACTTTTAAACACCACAAAGAAGCCAGCTTTTTTGCAGTTCAGAAATCTAACCACTGGACTTCACAATCCTTAAGTTGCCGATGACATAGTAAGCAATGGCTTCAGACAGCCAGCAAGCTATCCACCTTACTTTCCTCTCACTATCTGAGATTTTAACTTGATGTATTAAGGTGGAATGGCTGCCTTCAGGGTCTCAGCTAGGCCCTAGAAGAAAAAAGGAAAAAACAAGGCGGGGGGGGGAGATCTCCAGTATCTCACTGGATTATTCTGTTATCAAAATAATGTTGTGGGTTTTATTTTCTATTCATGGCACTCACCACCAGTTCCCTTTTCCAGCACTTACCTAATAAACAAACTGATCTTACACTATCTATAGCAAGAAACCAAGAAATCTATTTCTAATATCTTCATATGCACGTTTACATTTGTGTTTACAGGGCTGAGGTAAGACTTATGATAGAGCTTCCATAAGGACTTGATCCCTGGTTTACATGGGAACAGCTGTACCATGGGAACCTTGTAACCCCTCCAGACAACTGCACGTGCCTAAGGGGAGACATACACGTGGTAGTATCTTCTGGCTCAATAAATTCCTCATCTGCAAATCACACAGAAGTATTGTCTCTTATCTGCTAAGCCCTGCAACCTCAGGAAAGCAAATAATCAGAACTCATAATTCAAAAGGGAAAGGTGGAATAGCTACACCTTCACCTCTCAGATCAAGGAAGAAGATGCTATTGACTTAAAACCTACATACTGGATTCTCTTCTCAAGCCAGAATTAACTTGACTGAAGTAAAGGCATTAACTCAGAGCATGAAATGAGAATCAGATGTTTCCAGCCCGAAGGCTTTGTTATCAGATATTTTTTTTTTTAATGTAATGACTAACACCACTTTGCCCTGCTTGTGCTGTTCTGATTCTTCTTCACGTGCTTGAACTAAGGAGATGAATAATAAACTTCAACTGTTTGTTTTCATGCAATAAGCTGATGTCACAATTAGGTCACAAGCTCTTTGGATAACAAAAAGCCCTTAAACAGAGAATTGCATCATTTAAGGTTTGGTACATACACATTACAAATACACACATGCTTTCAGAAATACTTCTCTGCTTCTAAAGAACTGTTGTATCTCTCTCTGAATCCATTTTGATCCAATTATCAAATGTTTTACTTTGGTTAGGGGTCAGATAAATGCAGAAAATTACTCTTAGGTGTACATATTTTATCTCCCCAGATATTTAACCAAGCTCTTTGATGAAAGGCACCTCCCAATATACCCCCCACAGCACTCCACTGAATGTCTGGCAACCACGGCAAAGTCCTGCTGCCATAGCTGCTCTACTACAATGAAAACATTCAATATATATTATAAACATACATGTGTCAGAAACCACTACAGCTGCCCTAGAGAGGGCCCACGACTGAAAACTATCGTGCAAACATGGGTATTCCACAACAGAACTATTTTCTGGAAGCCCCAAGGACACCATGAAACATCCACCATCACACTTTCCTCTTTCTCCCTGAAAGGGCACATAGGCACAGCAGGGAAAACAGCAAGTAAAATACTTACCAAATTCATAGACTTTTTTACATTTGGTCTCCAAATCATCTATGAGGTCCTGCAGCCGACACTGCTTGGCTAATCTCTTGCAATCATTTACATATTCTACGTCAATATCAAGACGTCCTGCCAAGAAGAAATGCAGCCAGCTCTTTTAACCCATACCTCTTAGGTGTAAAAATGGCAAAAATTAAGGACTGAAGACAGCACAGAAAATCAGTAATTAGACATACTGCCTCACTTTTCAGCATCCAGTTACAGCTCAGTCCAAGAAGCTATGACTTGGTACCCCACCATCCACCACTTTGATGAATCTCAGTTTGACATCTAATTCACATTCCCACTTTCCAGTGTCTGCCCTAATAGCTTCATTGAAGAGGCCAAAGACCAAACAGGCTTATACAAAAGATGTCCAAATCCCTCAGAAAAGGAAAAAATAGCAGCACAACAGCAGCATACATGACTGCCACCATTGGATACCTGGCTTTGGAAAGGAAAAAACTTTAGGCTCACAAGCTGTCATCCCAGAACCTTTTGCCGTCACTGAAAACGTGGCAAGGAATATCTCTGAAAATGCTTCACTTGGGAAGGAGAGCCTTGAAGATAGTTATTTTCTGGCACCACCTCCTGGCCTGAAACAGTTCAGCACTTGGCATGCCTACCATACAGCATTTAGCATTTTCATAGAAGGTTTATGATCAACTTCTGTTCAGAAAAAATATTATAAAGCAGTCAAAGCATTAAGCACACACTGCTCAGATCCATCAGGCTGAAAATGTCAAACAGGGGAACCTGGCATTTCACCACCTTAGGGGATTGTTATCCCAGATGACAGATTTCTCTTCCATAAATTAAAAAACACATTCTCCACATCTATCCAACCAATCAACCTAAGCTGATTCCTATTTTAATTTACTGTATAGTTATTGGCAGGACAACAACTGGCAAAAGGTACAAGCAACTTGGAAGAGCTGGGGATTGCTCACATTCTCTCCTTCTGCCAGCAGAGACGATGTGTTGACAACTCATGCACCCAAACACGGCTGTCTGCAAGCCTGTGCCATGGCAGAGGCACAGACAGCTGCCCACCAGCCCAATATACATACACTAGACAGCAAGTCATTTACCTGTGTATAGATACTGCAGAAGAGAGCCAAAGGCTGCTGGATTAATCTAAAATAAAAGATGAGAAAGTTACCTTTAGAATTCCCAGGAACTTGATAACAAGCTTGAAACTTGCCTGGATACAAACACCATCCTGAACAAGTTAAAAAAAAAAAACCCAAACACTTAAAAGGCCACTCACATACTGCACCCAATTTCCTTGCTCCTCGTGTAACTAATGCTGCCACTCCACCTGGCTTACACAGCTCCTTAAATGTACCAACTGACACTAATCCTTGTGCCTGGGAGACAGGACGTGACTGATGCAGGTGCTCCAAGTACACCGTTGTGATAGGGGCTCTGTAAAATCCAGTCTTTCACTGGTCACAAACATTTCCAACTCTTCTTATAAATTTCAGAGAAAAGACATGTTCTTGTACAAAGAGAGAGGAGAGATGTGAAGTAATGTCCTGAGAATCTGAAAGTATGTTTGTCACAAGAGGTTTTGCGTAGCCATAATCAAGCTATAGGAACATATGCCAGAGTACCGGTGATTAACGGATGGAATGCACTTATGGCCTATTTAGTTCTTGCTGCAAAGGCAACAAAAGGGACTCAATTAGTGCCAATTATGGAGGTGATGTCTTCACTACAGACCACCTGTCCACCAGGAATTAGACAGTCTCAACTCATCCCACAGACGAGTCAGGACGCAGCTGGCAGATGGTAACTGCTACCTGCTACTGCAATTAATTAAGATGTGTTTGAGCCCATGACAAGGGAACAAAAGGGAAATATGCAGTCTACAGCTTTTTGCTGTCTGAGTAAGATGCTATTTTACTGCATAAAGTGCCTCCACAAGCCCCTCTCCTTGACCAGAGTCATTCTGAGCTCCAGGAGTTATTCACTGTGGAAGCTAATCCTTAAACCCTCCTTTCTATTCACTTTTCCCCCTCAGTGAGAAGCAGGAAAAGAAAGAAAAGTGCTGGAAGCACAGCCTTGCTCACCAGTGGATGCTTCAACACTATCATGTTCTTCCCCTTCCATTTGGACTCAAACATTTCCGCAAAGTAGGCACTGCGAGCACCGAGAATGCAGCGATGGGCACAGAAGGACTTGCCATGAACAATGAAAACAATGTCACTTTGATAACCCTGCTCCAGCAACCTGCAAGGAACAAAGATGGGAAATTCACTGCAGAATGAGAAAGGAGAGGACAGAGTAAAGCATGTGAGGGACATGGTACAATTGGATCTACATGAACAAATACCTCTGGACATTGCAGTCTCTCCCTGCCCAGTTAGAAGGCCAGCACAGGCTCTGGTACTTCATGTAATAGAACAGGATCTCTCACTCCCTCCAATGACTCAAAAAAGCTTCATTAGTGCAAGAGGGAGGCTGGATAATGAAACCTTTCTGCCTCAGGTGAACCCCTGAACATAGAGGAACTAGCGGCCCCAAACACATCCCTAAAGGTTAACCTTGCTTTTAAATTGTCAGATGACAAAAAGCCCTGCAGAAGCACACGCATTCAAAAAGAATTACCCCGCTACAAAAAAGCAACCTTCCTGCTCTCTGAACACTGACAGTGTGCACACTTTAACCATGCAGCAAACAGAGGACTTGACGTCACCCATCCTCCAAAGGAAGGATGTTACAGGCATGAAATTCAATCAATTACCACATCAGAGATGAAGCCCTGTTTATGACTGCGTGCCCATATCCTCATTCTTTAAGGAAAAAAAAAAAAAAAGATACCCCAACAAAAACTAATCAACCCAAAAAACAACAACAAACACCCACAAGATTGCTACCTCAAGAGTTTACAGGAACCATCAACAGTGTTTCCTAATGCCTATCACCCCTTGTGTACGTATACTCACAAACATCCCCAAGAGGTCAAACTGGGTAGACCTCGGGCATCATACTGCTTCTAGAGAGCAGGACTGGTGCACACAAAGGTGTAGAGTCACACAAGGAGATGATGTCAGAGTAGGGTCTTGAACGCTGATCTCAACCTCCTGTCATTAGAGCATCCTTTCCACTTGTATCTTGCCCAAAACAAACTAGAAGCAGTTTGGTGTTTATTCTTTCCCCACTACTATTCCCCTTTGTTTCAATTTTAACACAAGGTCTGTTCGAAATGAGAAGTGGAAAACAGCACATTTTAGTTTTCACATGCTCTCAACCCTGCATCATCTGAGCCACAAACTCACCGGGGGAGTGATAAATCACCCTGCAAAATTCTACTTCCCCAAAAGGCAGAATCTGATTTTACTCAGATAAATGAGTTTCCTTCCTCCCCTCTTTCCCCATAGCTTCAGATATTAGGATTCTGCAGCACCAGGAAGATTGTTAGATCTTTCCAGGACTTATTTGCTCTCCAATTTTGAAGATACAGATGCTGAAACCTTGCTGTTTTTTTGGTGGGTTTTGGGGTTTTTTTGTTTTCTTTTGTGGGTTTTTTTAAATTCTTTTTAAGCCAGTCCAATGGCAAAAAATCCCAAACCAAACAAACCGCAAGAACTCCCAAACCCAATAAAAACAAGCCTGTTTATCAAAATCAGAACTTCCAGGGTAGAAAAAAAGCACCAAGAGTTTGACACTATTCCTCTACTCCTAAAACAAGTCAGGCTTCTTCTCAAGGTCTAGGTTAAGTCTACAAGGTGTGACAGAACTTTTAAAAACATTTTAAAATTAACACATTTTAATGAACTAAAAGAAAGAAGTCAGCACTGTCCCTCTAAGTCAGTTTGAGGCTTCTCAAGGTACTCTGTCTCAGAAATGAGACACCTATTATCACTGCTAGAAACACCAGCTCACAGGCTGTAGCACTTCAGGCCTGAAACTTAATTTCAGTTGGCATATTATCCTAAACCGCTGTTGTGGCTTCAGCAATTTGATTTTGGTTTGATGGTCAAGAATGACAGTCTAATGCTTCTGCATTATACAGACCAGCTTTCTGCTGAATCTGAATCTAAGTCACTGAAGTCTATATTTTAAATCCATACATATTTAGAAGTCATCCCTTAAGGCGCAAAGGAATATCCCTTGGGAAGCTCTACATGCCCAGAATGTAGAGAGGGTACTGATCAGTTGTCTTTTAAATCTGACCTTAACAGAGATCTTGAAAATCCAGATTAACAGCTAAGGGAGGATGACAGAATACATTGCACATGGAGCTGCCTCATCTGCTTACCGCTGCAGGAAGACATCATAATAGTCTCTCTTCATGCACTTGGCTGTGATCTGTTTGTACTCCTTCAGCAGACGTCGGATAGCATCACTCAAAGCTCCATACAAACAACGTTCCCCATCAAAGGTGTTTGCCTCACATTTCGCTCCTGCAAAATGATCACAGGTATGTGCCAGCAGGCAGAGGTAGATCTTTCGCAAGGGTCCCTGAATGGTCGCTAAATGAGTGTGACTTCTGGCTGGTGACATGTTTCACTGGGATCCTCTGTGCTACTGAGCATATTTACAAAAACTAAGCCCCTCTTACATATGTCTAAGCTAAAGCTGTTCTCCCACAGCAAAATCCCCTTCTGAAGAAGCTGTGATTTGTTTAAACCAACCCTGGTAGTAAGTCTCCCAGCAAGGCTCCAGCAGCATTCTGGGAAGAAGAATCTCACTGCACAGAGAGTACGATCGCTTATTGGACTTTTAGCTCCATCTCCTCCTAAAATGCATTTCTGCCTTGCATAAGGCAAGGGATGCCTCTTTGGGGTAGACTGTGCTAGAAATTTGGAAGGCACTTACATTTCACAGAATTACACAAGTGGTAGATTAAGATGCTCTGAGTGCAGTGGAAGAGACAGATCTTTTGAGATCTGACTTTGCACTCTGATTCCTTTGCCAGAATACAGAACATCACCACTACCTAAGGGACTTTGGGTACTGGGAAGCAAACGGGCAGACACTTTGCCTGGAGAGTTTGTATTGCTTTATTTTAGGTTAGTAAAAGCCCTTGTATTTTATCTTTAAGTCCTGTTTACAAAACAAAGCTATCAGACGAGTACAATTAAGTTTTGCAGACAGTTCTTCAGATGAAGTACATTTCTTACATCAGCATGCTCCCAATAGCAATGCACCCTCACAAAACATTAGCTGTGACTTCAGAAAGTCATTCTGCCTTGAGTCATCACAGAAAGTTTCCCTGTAGCAAATGGCCTGTAAAAGGGACCAGGAAAGTGTGTCCAGGGCTCCCACAAAGGACAGTTAGAAGAATATACAATTCCTACAGATCAGCACAGAGAAAGATATTGCACACATAACCAGGACACTTTTGCTCACCATTGGCTAGAAGATAGCGTACAAGCTCCTCATGTCCACAGAGGCAGGCATAATACCTGACAATAACAAAAGAAAGATAATCAGAGATACATTAGGAAGCAAAATTCAGTGTTTGGGCACATCACAGCCTGCAGATCTCAGCACTGAGCCATCCTTGATAAGCTTAGAAGATGACTCCTCACAGGAGTGAGGAACTGCTACCAAATAGCATAAAAAGTCTGATCCCAGCAACAGACTAAACAGGATATGTTGCCAGAACTCCTTGGCACTGCTGTCCTGCAAGAAGATCTCAAGGTCCCAGTCTGGGTTCAGCATCTTCTGTTGCACCACCAGCTGCCAAATCCATCCTCATGTTAATGGAGTTCATTTCATGCACACTCAGCAACTCCACTAAACTCTCAAAAACACTCCTTGTTCCTTCTGTTGTCAGTCTGACTGCAGCACATGATGATAATGTGGGAACAGCACCCATGCTGATGTACAGCAAATCCACCCCTCAAAGTTTTATCTTTCAGCCTAAGCCTTCCATGACTCTCTTTCACGAGGACTTCAAATTGTCATTGTCCTACAAACTAGGAGAATCCTGTAACATGCACTGCAGCAGGCAAACGTTAAGTGTACCTCAGGAAGCCATTCTGTCTTCTAAATGTATTGCCGACGTCTAAATACGCTTTGGAATTGGTATGCGAGGGAGTAAAAAGTTCATACCACCCTCCTCAGCACCATCACGGGGATTCCTCACTACCTACTGCACATTCACATCCTTGCCCATGCGATCCCACACTCACTCTGCATTTCACCAAGCCAAGCCTTCACCCGAGAAGACAAGACAGAGTACCATAGGCTTTGAGGAAGAAAAGGCCTAATTAAGCCAAGAACAGACAGCTTCACCCTGGTAATTTGGTCAAAAAATTACCCCATCTTCTAAGTACTACTACAGCAAACATCTGTCAGATGGGGAGACAAAGATGTATTTAGCACAGCACCCACAGAGAAAAGAAGCAGAAATACATAGCCAAATCTCCCCAAAAGCAGAAGCTGAGACATTTTGTAACAGTGCTCCTGGGCGCTGATGCAGCGAGAGCAAAAGAGCTCTGAAAGCTCTCCCCTCCCGTCCAGGCTGCAGGACTCACAGAGGTGTACTGTCCCATTTGTCACGGACGTTAACTTCCACATCTCGCTGTTCAAGAAGGTACCTGGGAGAAAAGGGAGAGGAAAGTTTTAACTTCACACAGCTCCTCAGTCACATTCTCCTCTTTCAAAAGGTACAACTTTGAGTTCATATGGTAACTTCCAGAGGTACGACAGGATCTTACTTTTGACCTCAGAGCTGTCAGCTGTGGCTGAAAGGGCATCGGTCAAATCCTCAACCCAAAAAAGGGCATTCTGCAGCACAGCTTGGCAGCTCCTTTTAATCTTAAGTGGTGCACAAGGCAAAAGAGGGGAATCAAACCCACCTCCAGCTGACCCCTAATGAGGCAGCAGCCACAAAAGAAGCCTGAGCACTTCAGCAGTACCTTTGTGTTCTCCAATAATGCACACAGATGGGATCCTCCAAATAAGTGTCTGAGTTCCGAAGGCCAAGGTTGGATTCCCACCCTGCTTGTGTCTTTTCTCGCCACAAGTAACAACATCAGGGTCAGTTCAGGCTGTTCTTAATCCCTGTCACTTCTTTGTTCTGCACATTTTGGCGATATCAAGTGCTACCAACGCTCCTCCTTTGGAGCCTCTAGAAGCCAGTTTTTGCCTTGCACACGAATCTACACAGCCTGGCTCTTGTTATAGCCCGTCCCTAACTACTGCAACAACACCTCTCCCAACTGCATATAAAAGTCCCTCTCAGCATTCACAAAGACTCTCAAATGGTTTGGGTTTTTTCCTCATATACCATCTCAGCCTCCCCTTTCACTTCCTCCACCTTTCCAGTCTCAAGCTTCAGGTTCTTCTGACCACATTCAAAATCCCACAAAACTCAACTCCTTTCTACCATGTAGTCTATTTGCCCCTTTTGCTTTGACAGCATTCCCAGACTGATCATTTCTCCACTATCACTTCTATGCTAGTTATGTTAAACCTCTGCAAGGACACCTGCCAGCCCCCTCCTTCTACAGTAAATCTGTAATTTACCACTTACAATTAATTAACCTCATGCGAATATACAACCCACAGCAATGTTCCCCAGACCTCAACTAGCTGCCTATTTATCCTTCATTAGGGAGCACGCTCAAACACACAGGCTCATTTTCATTACCCGTGAAGAATCTGGAAGAATCAAGTAGGACCAAAAGGTGAAGAACAGTCTTAGACTCAAACTGTGAGATGCAACAGGTCTCTTGTAAACTCAGAGCCTTTGCATTACAACACTCATTTGCTCTTGCAGACCCCAAGCCCATATGACTCCTGCTTTGCAGTCAAGACATTGTACTTCAGCATGAACAAGGAGACTTGACCTGAAACTTAGCAGCCAGGTATTTCTCAGAGGCACTACCACAGCACAAGCTGCCTCAATATTTCCATTACGATTACCTCCCAGAGATCCAGCTTCCTACCAATGCAAATACAGCCGGAGAACGCGTTTGCAAGGACATTTGCCACAGGCAGCATTCACACCAATGACACGGGCAATAACCATCTGATACCCAAACGTCTGCATTCTAAGAAAACAGATAAATCTCATACAAACTTAGGAAGAGCAGCAAAGACTCAGCGTATGCCCCGTCCCTTGTGGGAAAAGCAAGGCGAGCTTATTTATAAAGAAATAAACGCTCTTTTTCACACCCCAGGCCTCTTCCGGCACCGCAGCTGCCCTAGAGGGACCAAAGGCCAAGAGAGCCCGGAGCCCGCTACTTTCGCGGCCAGAGAAGGCCTGGCAGGGCTGCCAGTAAACACAACCCGCCCGGCCCAGCTCCGCTTCCCCCAGGTGACCGAAGCGGTTAAAAGCAGCGGCTCATGCCGGGGGACGCCAGGAACTGGTCCGCTCCGCACCCCGCCCGGCCCCGGCCCAGCTCACCGCACGCGGCTCACGTCCCCCTTCTTGCAGCTGGTGAACAAGTCGCTGGTGTCCATGGCCAGGGGAGGCCGCGGGGCGGCGACGCCGCATTGACGCGGAGAGCGGAGGAGAGACGCGGGGAGCGGGCCGGGCCCGGCGAAGAAACCGGAGGAACAGCAGCACCGGAGCGGAAGCAGTGGCGGATGTAAACATCCCTGCCGGGAGCAGAGCGCCCCCCGGCCTAGGTAAGTGATATGCAGCGCCCCCGTGCGGGATGGAGGAGAAACTGCCACCTGGAGGCCGGTCTAGGAACGGGGAAGACGCCGTCGCCGCTCCGGGACACGCGTGGAGCCGGCGGAGCTGCTGCTGCCACCGCTCCAGGAGACGGGAAAGGGGTGAAAGGAGAGCGGGAGGGAGGGAACCTGCCCCAGAACGTCGGCGGGAGGGGGCGTCTGGGGCAGAGGGTAGGACTCTGGCCCCCATGCAGTTGCGTGAGGACCAGCTCTGGAACAGGGCTGGGAGGGTGAGGAGCCACTTGGGGGCAGCTGCTCTGGCATCCCTACGGCCCAGGGGTGTGCCTGCTGGCAGAGGCTCCTATCTGGAGCAGGGGCTTGTGCTCTACCACCCGGGGAGGGAACAGGGGTCCTGGGCAGGGGGCACTCCCTGGGGGGAAGTCACTTTCCCACATCCCCAGCACCTGGCACAGCTCAGAGCTGCTGCAGCAACCTCTGAGGGGAGAATTAAGGAGTGCTGGGTGGGGTGGGCAAGGCTGACCACCCCCCATCCCAGCAGAGGGTCCCCAGCCTCCACTATGCCATTAACAGATGCAGCAAACACGAATTCAGACAGAGGGAAAGGAGAGGATTTAGCTCAGGTCAGTGTTCAGACACCCAGGAGGTGCATTTTATTGCAAAGAAAACAAAACCACAACCCTGTCGCTTCCAGGGCCAGATACGAGTGTTTCTAAGAGTTCTCTGGCAGCACTCCCAAGCAGTAGCCAGGGCTTGCAGACTGTCTAGGTCCAGCAGGAAGGAGGATGTTGAGAAAAGGGCTGGGAACCTGGCTCTGGTGAGCCAGTTCAGAGGAAGGGGTTTGTTGACTGTTCAAGCTGCCCCGACCCTCAGTGAAGGAAAGAGGTGCTCCTGGGCAGCTGCAAAGGTGGACAGGAACAGACAAGCTGCTGAGGGCAGTGGCAGCAGTGGGATCCTGCTACAGTGCTCTAAGATCATACTGCAATAATCCATACAATAATGTACCTCTGTTTCACAGTGTATCCTTTCCCCAGAGGGATCCTTAGGGTGATATCTTGAACTGTATTCTCAACCTGCATTACATACTCCACAGCAGTTACCAGGTCACTTCTAATTGTGCCTTTACAACCTACATACCACAAGGCAGTTTGCAGGATGCAAAGTCATGGCACCTGTTGGTTCCACATGATAGATGCTGCTCTAGACATCTGAGAGTAGTCTGCAGCTTTGTCATCCCAGATCACATCTTGCCATCATCCTAGAGAGAGGGGGAGCCACTCTGATCTTGGCCATGCATCCAGCCAACACCATTGCTGGCATTCCACAGGGTGCAGAGCTCCTCGCACCAGCACCTGAAGAACAACCTCCTTTTCAACCCAGAGCCTCTGCTTTCTACCTGTGCTCCCCAGGAGTAGAGGAGCAAGTGGAGGAGAAAACAAGGAGATGGAGTTGAGACCCTATATTGCCACCCAGGGCCTCTAGATTGGCAACTCCAGGGAATGTCCCATCTTATTGCTTTGCAGATGGGGATGTCCTTGCACAAACCACGCTTTACATGCCTGGTGTGAGCTCCTCTGCTCAGTGGCAAGTCCAGCAGACCGCTGTGAATAAAGCAGGTGACTGTCCTAGGTAAGTCACAGGAAACAAACACCGAGAGCTAAGAGGGGGAAAAAGTCAGTTTTTTAATTATTTTTCGTCTCCAAGTCCCAGCAGCCACCAGGTGTCAGTGCGATCAAGTGTTTGGCAGATGGGACTGCAATGAAGTTCGAGTAGGTGGAAAATAAGTTTTCCAGGAATCACTTTGTCTCCTGCATCTGCTCTGTCACCTGGCACACGGCTCTGAGAAGTCCATCTTTGACAGTTTTTGTTAAAAAGTTTAACTACATTAAGGTGATAGAAAAGCTTCCTGTTACAAATACTAAGACAAAATTTATCTTCCTCTTTAAATCCGCCCTGTGCAGAGCTCAAAACCCAAGCACTGAACAACAGAGTAAGTGGGCTATCAACAGCCTCTCTACAGTGCTCCCCAGCCTGCAGGACCCCAGAGATGATCTCTGCAAGGCTGGCAGGAGAGGAACAACAGTGCAATTGACTTAACAAGATCAGCCTAGTGCAAAAAAATGATACAGAGAAAACACAAACCATAAAGGTATAAAAAGTATCAGCAGACTAAAGAGAAATGCTATTAAAGAGTAGACGTCTGGAGCTAAACTGAGATTGTACAGCCATGTGCACCCCGTCTGAGACAGCAGAAAATTGCTCTCTGCCTCATGACAGCCACTCTTAGACACTCTCATGATCATGTGGATGCTCCAGATGCAGAAGAAAACTCTACAGTTTTTGGAAAACCTTCAGGCCATAAGGAGCCAGAAGAGCAGATCAGAAGCACTTGCAAGCTTATTAATAAGCCTGCACAGCCCCCTCAGTTTCTTTTAAAGTTTGAGGACTCTTCACCCTAACAGGAGGTGCTGAGCCCAGCCAGCAGTGTTGCTTTATCAGCACCTTGTTGTTTCTCCAAATCAGTAAAAGTAGAGAGAAAACAGGGCAGCAAAGCAGCTCCCAGCAATGGTGTGCACCAAAAAAGTGTTCTGTGGGTGAACTGAATTGCATCATATGGGTGGCATTATCTTTTTAATAGCCACTGGGCATTAAAAAAAACCTTTAATGAGGATTACTGGACTCAGAAACATTTATACGGTGAAAATGCCTAAAGGCCACGGCCAGGCCGGGCCCCATTATGCTAAGTGCTATACAAACTCAAAAAATTAACTCCACACTTTAATTTACTCACCATATCATAATAATAACAACTTGCATTTAATCCTGTGAGCCCCGAAGTGCCATCAACACAGCCACTGAACTTGTGCAGTTT
The DNA here is from genome assembly GCA_024605025.1 of Megaceryle maxima. Lineage (NCBI taxonomy): Eukaryota > Metazoa > Chordata > Aves > Coraciiformes > Cerylidae > Megaceryle > Megaceryle maxima. The sequence continues at coordinate 41,167 of JANHGN010005841.1, read as the reverse complement.
GACCACACAGACCCACCAAACTCAGCAGGAGCCATCAGCCAGGGGTGATCAGAGAAGGGTCACTTGTGACTGTCCACATTCATGGACTGTCCACATTCATGGACTGTCCACATTCATGGACTGTCCACATTACCAACTGCTGGGGCAGGAGGGGGAACTCCTCTGAGCATGTCTGCGACCCCACCAACAAAATAAAGAAGGAGCTGATGATCACCATCTCCTACATAACACAGGGAAAGGTAGAGAGGCAGGACAAAACCACTGAAAACTTGCATCTAGATAGGAAAACCAAAGGCTATCACTTTTCTTGAATCCCTAGTAGAGTGGTCTCAACATGGTCCTACATCGAGGCGATCTGTGATTCAGTTTGCATGCAAAGCGCTATGCAAAATGAAACAGACTCTTGTACCTTGTCTTTAGGCACTCACATCAGGGGTGAACATGCTAAAAATACCTATACATACAGGGATAGATTTACAGGCTCAGCATCAGGCTGCATATCTGGGGTCTTTCCGTACAAAGGTTCCCTTAAAGACCTAATGAGCAGCTGCATCTTGCAGCAAACAAGCATGCAGGTCCCGTCACAGAGGAGTACTGCTGCCTCTGACCAAAGCAAGTCCCTCAACCCCTCGATGACAGAAGAAACAAATGTTCTGGGATTTCAGGCTTGACAGTAGTTCTGAGTCTGGTTTAGGCAGGGCTCAGAGAACAATTATGCATATTCATGTGCCTTTTATCATACATCTTCAGGGAGCTGAAGCCTTAAAGTTGCCTGAGGCATGCCTGAGAAACATTCATTGGAGAACTTTTAGATCTGATTCTCATCTCCTCTGAACTGCCTTTCACACTTGCTTAAATGCAGTGATTTTAAAGATGTTACCCCGATTTACACCTGTGGGACAGTGAACACTCCCCCCAACCTCGGGGCAGGATGCTGAAAAGGAAACAAAAGGACTAGAAAATTATCTGCTGCTGAGTTTTCACTTTTCTCTATTTAAAAAGTCTCACATAGTCTTTACTCTTACCCCAAAAAGACCAACTGAAACCAAACTATCCTGGAAAATAGAAGTGGCGAAGGCCTGCCAGTCCAAAACGCAGACTTAGACAGGAGATACTTTGCTGCTGATTTGTACACATCCTTTTGAGCAACTCTCCAACATAAAGCACATTTCTAGCTAAGATGCTGCACCATGACACCAAATTCTCTGCAGTCAGTCAAGCAAGGGTAAAGTGGTCAAACTTTGCAAGCTCAGCTTGGAGCTGTGGTCCTGAAAATGGGAGCGGGGCTGTTCATGGTGCAAGGGGGCAAATGAGATGACAGTGGGATGTTTTCCCCAAATGTAAACATCAGCCCATCTAGTTCGTATCTAAATGCTAGAGCACTAGAAAACCTCTTTTCACGTGTGGACTCTGCCCAGGACATTGACTGAGTCTTGGCTCCCCTCCATCCAGAACACACACATTTTGCTGCGCCTGCAGAGACTGAACATAATCTCAAGGTCAGGATCTTGCTGCCACTAACTCTAGATGGACTACCAAAGTGAATTTACCTCCCAAAGCTGGACTCTGGTGGCAAGACTTAGCCTCACTGCCTTGCTTCTCAAGCCCAGGCACTCAGCCACTACCAGAGAGCTACAGTAAGTGCATTTAAAGGTGATGAAAGCATTGGTGCTACTGATAGAAACACACACACAGAGGACCTACAAACCCACCCCTCCCACTCCCCTCTGTTCAGTGATCCTCCTAGCTCCAAACCTCAGATGTGGACTCAGGACTGCTATTGGGAAAACTTGCCCTAAGACTTGACCTGTTCCAAGCCTTTAAGAAGTTCCTGAGAAGCCACCCTGATCCTGTGGTCCAACAGTCAAGGTAGGAGAGAGACAAGTGTATTTAAGGGGGTGATTCCCTCCTTTTTCTAAAGATGTGTGTCTTCCTCAAACACATCCACGTCCTCGCTCGCCTGCTTATTGATCAGGACATCCCAGCTGTCGGGGCCATTGATAGTGTTTCCGCCGTTCACGCTTGGCTTCTTCTCCTGCATTTCAGACTGACTGTCACTGGCCACATCCAAGGTGGGGTTGTCATGGCAGCCATTCTCAACAAAGCGCAGCTCCTCTCCATGTGACTGCAAAGGACAAGAGGAACACAAACGGAGACAAAGAAGGACAGGTCTTAATGCTGCTGAGAAGCACAATCAGACCAGGCAATGAGGCTCTCCAAAGACTTTGCAGGATCAGAGGGAAAAGGCAAATTTACTCCTATCCCAGCCCTCACAGTGCAAAGGGCCTGTCCTGAGAACAGGAAGAGACAAGTTTGCATCAATCTTACACCTGAATGGTGTCCCTTGCTGCTCCAGCATTGTATCCAGCTATGACCCATAAATGGACAGGGGAAAACCATCTCCCTCTTAGCTTTCCAGTCCCCTCCATTCCAGGGGCTAAGAAATTACACACCTTCCTCCCCTACCCAGTGCTCACCATGTTCTTCATCTTGGGCAGGCGTCTCTGCCAGCAGTTGTATATGAGCCCCAATACAATGATGATGGCACAGATAGAGCCGATGATCACCAGTACCACAAAGAGTTTTCCGTAATCACTGCGTGTCTGGTTGGGATGCGACTGGCAGCTTGTGGTGGTTGAGTAGTTCTGGATGCCAATCTGAAAGGAAAGGAAGAAAGGAACAGAACAGAAAGAGGGGTACACTAAATCCCTGGCCTGCCATCAGGTGGGATCCTGCTCAGACTTTAGAGTCCAAGTACAGGACCACCACTGTAGTTAAAGGAACTAAAAGCCAGGGTTGAGGAATCGGGATGTACACTGTCTTACACAGCTAGAAGGCACATAACTATAACACTCTTCCATGAAAGCTGACACATCAGCGAGTGACAGTAGGCACAACCTTATCTTGATCACTTGCACAAGCATCACACCTATATGCAAGACAATGAGTCTCTCATGGGAAAAACTGCTCAAGATTAATTATTCCCAAGACAAACTACAGGCCACTGATGGATGCTGAGGCTGTGGTGACTGTTTTGACAGAGAATGTAACCATGATAAATAGGCTCCCATTAAAGCTGTAGTCCTAAAAAGGCATAGTGGTCTTTCTGAGGTCTTGAAAGTGGACAGCTGCCCACTGATCCAAAAAGCTTAGGAATAGCTGCCTACATTTCTGGCCCCCTGTGGCTGTCAGCAAACAAAGCCCAACATCAGTCCCAGTGACTCGGCAGAATTGAAACAGGTTACGTATCAATTCAATAGTAAGTGTGACGGGTGTAAGAGAATATCCTCCCTCCTCCTCCTTGTCTCGTGCTAGCACAAGGTCAGTGTAATGAGCAGTGTATCATTACTGATAGAGCTGAAGAGTCGGAGGCACATGGCAAGGGTGATCGGGGAGGATGCAGGTTAACATAGGATCACAGTTGCAAAGTCAAACCTCGCACTGACAAATCCTTCTTTCTGGACAGTTCTAGCTGCTGATACTTCGGTCATGCAACTTCTACAGGGTTGGATTTTCACACTTTCTCTGGTGTAAGCCAATCAATACAGCACTGAGTGCTTAATTTGCTTGTCTAACTGCATCAGTTTGTTAGGTCAGGGAAAAAAACTGAGAGCAGCCAGCCAGCAAGGTAGTGGCCCAGCTCTGCTGCTCAAACCAGCAGAATTACTCCAGCAGCGTAAAAAAAACCTGAGCAGAATCAGACCCTCAGCACCTGCATTTCTGGTAAGCTTAAGAAGCAAAGTCAGAGATCATGGGACTAATTTGTCCTCATCTCTATCCTCTTCCAAGCCACCCAGGCTTAAAAGTGAATACGTGAGGGCTAGAGGCAGCTGGTAGAGGAGCCTTTGATCCTCTGCCTGCCCTTGTGTAGGCAGTTATCTAAAGGAGTAGAATGCAGACCCTGGGATTGCAGGAAGATGATGTGTGAACACCTCCCATCTACTACAAGCACCTCTGCCATCTCTTTCTGCAAAGCCTGAGCTACTGAGCGCAGCCAATGTATGTGAATCAGCTGTAGGGTGAACAGGGCCAAATCTGGAGCTCTGCAGCAGCTGCACTGCCACAGGCAATAGCACAGAAGGGATGAGACCAAGTATCCCAGCAAAATGAATGTGCAGAAACCATCTTCTCAACCAAGCCAGAAAAGAAGGAAGGGAATAGCTCACAGTTACTCTCTCACAGGGAGTAGACATTTGATGGCCCGGCAACTAAAAGAGAGGGAAGGGAGTTTGCCAAATGTCTGACTCATGTGTTTGCCTGCTAAGGGTTCAGCACTCAGACAGAGATATTGTCCCAGTTTTCAAGGTGCTTATTTTAATTGTATAGCTAGTCTTAACAAATGGATGCAGACAGGCTCTTACCTCAGCTAAGCTCCTCTTAACATCCCCCAGTGCCATGAGAACATCTTTTGTAGGGATGACGCCTGTAAAGAAGGAGAGGGAGAGCTCAGTGCTGCTCTCAGCTCAGGTTAGCTCAGTCAGAGGTACTTAATACTGTGAAATCCCCAACAGAACAGAGGCAGGGTAATGCACATTTCTGTTCATTGGTACTTTATGTGAAGAGACTGAAAGAATGCAAGGACCACAACCAAGGGTACCTCCAAATTTTCTTTAAAGAGGGGAACAAAAAAATCCAGACACAAACTGATACCAGAGGCACTTAGGCAACTTTCCCACAGCCACAACAGCTATTGGGGTCTGCATGCTGCTTGTTCCCAGAGCACAGTGTCCAAAAACGTGCCATTGCAGGGGTCTGCACATGGAAGAGAGCATATAAGCATCAGGAGAAAGATGATGAATGCTCAAGTGAAGGCAATCAAGGGAGGGAGCAAAGCAGGGGGCAAAGTGCAGAAGATGGAGCTTGTGCAAGCAATGAGGGACAAGTCAGAAGGCAGGTGTGAAGAAAGAGTCTTATGTCCTCAGATGCCCTCCTGCCCTCAAGTCCAGTTAATACCGGGAACTGATGGGACTGAAATGGGCAGGAAGGCAAACGGTCCTTCCAATATATCTGAGCACCTCTATTTGAGAGCCCCCTAAATAGAACAAATATCATGGGAAGGCTCCTTCTCCCAGCACTTACCCTGCTCCCCTGCCAGTGTCATTAGCAAGTGCTTGTCATTCTCATTGGGTTTGCTCAAAGAGATCAGCCAGCGGTCCTGCAGTCCATCCGCCTGTCTGGAGAAGGCATCCTCTACCAGTGCCAACAGCTGGGGACCCCTCTCCAGCCGGAACTCCTCCTGCCACAGGAAAAGGATCTTGGTGAGCATGTGGTAGGGACAGGGGAGATGTAGCACTGCAGGGATGGCAGATCTGTGTGGCCAAGAGCCCTGAATCAGGCATGCCCCAAAGCCAGCAATGCTAAACCTGGTGCAACACTTCCCTGCGCATCCCCAGTGTCCCAGGCAGGAGCCACATACATCCCCAGATACAACAACCCTCCTTCTAGGCTCCTCCAGCCACCATATGCCCCATACCATGCCAAGCCCAACTCCCCCAGCACACAGGGATCCTGAAGTGATACTATCGCATAAGGCAAGAAGGAAGCAGCCATGCTCTTCCCTGCAGCCAGCACTGGGTCAGCGGGTGCTGCTCAGCCTGACATGCTCCAGCCATCCCTCAGTGGGCTCTGCTGCTGCCTTCTCTCTCCTGTGTTTCTATTCTTATCTCTGGTTGCCATGCCAACCTGAAGGCCACACAGATGATTAATAAAATGGAGAGCTCTTGTTGCCATAGCAATTCGAAGCGCTCAGGGCAGGCACAGGCCTGTGCCGAAAATGACCTAATTGGAAAAGACACCGATGACTGAGGCCTGAATCACAGGGGCCTGCCAGTGCCTTGTCTCATCAGGGTACAGGTTTTGGCATGGGAAGGCAGGAGGAGCAGCATGAGGATGCTGCTCAGCTGCGGCTCCAGTACATGGCCTGCTACCGGGGGATGCAGAGGAAGGGGGAGCAACTGAACCCAAGAGCAAGAGGAGGACAGAGATGAGATGTTTCTAGTGATTGTGAAAGCAGAGGTTGCAGAGCTGTGAAGGAGCCTGAACACACGTGCACTGAGGTAGAGGTCACCTCCTGATGCACAGCCAGGTAGCACTGCTGGATCAGATCCTGCAGTCCTCACTTGGGCAAAATTCCCAGGTATGTTGAGTGGGAGATGTGCCCAGAGAGACTGAAGTGGCTCTCCTGCCCAGACCCCATTCAGAAGTTAAATGGGCTGCCAGCTTATGCCAGCAATAGAGGCATCATCCCTGCAGCAGGTAAAAGCCTGGCACTATGAAGAATATTAAAGCTCAAGGTGCAACCCTCATGGAAGGGGCTAAGCCTACTCCTTGTCCCTTGGCTTTTCAGTGGGACTCAGTACCACACCAGATCAAGGAATCAAAACATAGAAAACATGTGAGGAACCCCCATTCACACTAATTTAAACAACAGCACTTGCAGCTCAGGTTCTCCCTCACAACCCTGGAGATCCAAACACCACAGGGCTCAGAAAACAAAAGGGACAGGCAGAGGGCCGGTGAGTTGCACACACTGAGCAAATTACAATGGGTAGGAAACAAACTGCATCAACATCAGTGGAAAGGAGAAGAGCTTTATTCCTGCTTCAGCCACTGAAAGTGAGGCAGGCAGTGAAGCGATGTTTGTGTTAAATATGTATGTTGACAAGTGTCCCTCTGAATAAGGGGGAGGACAGCACAAATCATTTGCTGGGAAATATGTTTTGAAACATGAAATCAAGTAGAAAAACAGTTCAGTCCTGCCTATCCCAGAGCATCGTCATCTTTCAGCAAGGCAGAACTAAGGAGTCAACAGTAAAGACACAATTTGGTCAAGAGATAGCCGCACATCTGTTTTTCAGTTCTCACCCTTCCCATGGTTTAAACAGCACACATGTTAAGTTGCCACAGGAAGGGAGCTACTAAGTATTACAAAATTAACCAGCATTGAAACTCCAGAGATGGGAGAAAGAGCAATGGGGACTAGGGATAGAGGAAACAGGGCAGCAGACTCTGGTTTTCGAAGACTGACTTTGAGTTGCAGTTGCAAACTGTAGTAGAGATACTCAAAACACTCCAAAGAGCAAACTGGTTTGCCTAAATCAGGAGGAAGGAGACCAACTTTTCTTCTACCCTTAAAGCAATCAATATGCTTTAGTGTGTATAGGAATTCTCCCAAACCCAACCCAAAACAACACAACAAACCTGCCCCTACAACCCACCAGTGGCAGAAATAGGTTGGTGACACAGAGCCACCCTCCAGTAATAAAACCAGCCAGCTCTGCCCAGAGCAGGAGCCCCAGAAAGCAGAAGTGCAGACATGCGAGGCCAGAACACATTTCCCCAGTGAAACATTTTGGTCTTGGGCCGTCAGGCTCATAATCATTTCTTAGAATTATGAAAGCACCTTGACCCCAGGCCTTTCACAACTGATTTTAAAGTGCCTGATAAAAGGCCCAGCAGAGGTGAACAAGCCCTTTAACAGGGATCCACAAGGGGCTCTGGGCTCATGAATTAGCTGCAGCTTTATGGGGGTGGATGGACAGGCATCAGATTAGTAGAGCGTGGCTGGTTAAAAGACCCAGATAACACACAAGATAACAGGGTTGAGAGAAGAGGCACTTAAGGAAGATGTAGTGACAGCTGCCTGACACTGAACTGTTTATGATGCAAACAGTGAGTCCCTATTCCTCTGAGCCATCAGAGGAATGTTACAATATCCAGGAAGGAGAGAAGGAAAAGGAAAAGAGGGAAGGAGAACTGCACTTCAATCCTGCCACTTTTCCTACCAGTAAGAGGTACAATGTTAAAAGCTCTTACATCTCATGGCAATCCAGGTACTGACTGGCAGAGACTAGCAGCCAGAAGTTAGTCAAAACCCAATAAGGGACTGACATGTGCTAGACTTCGAGCAAAATAATTTCTCTCCACCCACCCTTTTCCCTTTTGGAGAACATGAATATTTCTGTCCTCCTCCCCTTCTCTCCACAGCCTCTATAGGAAAGTTGAGATTTAGTGCTTTTAGCATGTTTTGTAGTGAAGGCAAACAGCAAGAGCAGTGCCTGCCTTCACTTCTCTAAACATGATTCCTCCCAAGCCATCAAATCTCTTTGGATTGACTTACGCAGTCAATGTTATCCGACATATTCAGGATGATGTAGTTTTTCCCTGCAAGGTTACTCCAGTCTTTGCAGATCACCTGTCGAGACAAGACAAAGACAGCTGGGTTTGGGCAGTGAATACAGCTCTTCTGAAACCATGGGGTATGTAACAGACATGAACAAGGGGCTGTGCCATACTCCTGAGAAGGATGTAACTGTCCTCTAACTCTCTGTACTAATGAGGAATCACCATTTCAGTGCTAGCACATAAGGCAGGGAGAAGGGTACTGTGCCAGCTTGCCACAGCCCAGCTCAACCTCCACCTCCATCTAGACTCCAGGATGACTCAGGTACTCAGTAGAAAGCTCTCTGGCCTGGAGCCTTATTCTGTACGTGGTTGTGACTTAACACAAAACCTGTCCAGGAGCCTTTGTGGTCCTTAAACCGGTGAGACAGGGCAGCACTTTGCAAGCATAGAGGGACTAAGTCACTTGCTCAGGCTCCTAAGTACCATGTGGCAGAAAGCAAAATTAAAAGCTTTCCCTGGTGCTTTCTAAACAGTCAGCTCCTGCTACCTATTTTTCCTTAACCAGCTACCAGTTTACTAGATTCAGAAACTGCAGTTCACCTCACACCTCCTCTCCCACGGGCTCTCCTAGACCAACATCCTCGCAGATCCTGTACCCCACTCCACTCGCTCTGCGTCTGGTTCCTGCAGGCAGCAGCAGCAAAAATAGCACTTCCTTCTCACTCCTTTTCCAGAAATCCTTGGGGCCATTTTTGTCCTGACATTTCCAATAATGCAAGCCAAGGAAAGAAGGAGCTTTCACTGCTGTGCATGCCCCAGAGGGCAGGTGTTTATTAGAAACCGGGTTTTGTGCGGCAGTTTGCTGGGGAAGATGTGAGGGGCAGGGCTTTCACCCAGGATGACGGAAACCCATTCAAAGTGCTCTGAAATTCAGCTTTGGTTGGGTGAACAGAAAAAGTTACTTCCACCAGTCAGACTTAGGGACATGGGTAAGGTTAAGAGGTTAAACAGCCCAAAAGAGAAGTACCCAAATACCCCTGCTGCAACCTCCCACCCACTCAGTGCTCGCAGTGCTACCTGTGCCGAGTCCCAGGGCAGCTCTGTTGGCAGCACAGCCATCCGGGCATCCCCAGCCTGGGGTGATAAGCTCCTCTCTGCCGCCACAGTCTCAGTGGCTGACTCGGTGTCATTCCAAATGGGATCCAGCGCAGGCTCATCAGCCCTGTCCCACGGAGATGCAGAAGTGGGGTTCTGCTGCCTCCCAGAAAGAGTCTGGGTGCCTGGGGAGCTGCCTCCAGAAGAGGGTGTCCCCACTGTCATTTCCACTGTCTGCTCCATTTCGCTTAGCACTGTGGGCTCCAGCATCTCCCAACCCACCGTGGTCTTTGAGACCTCCTCTCTGGCCAAATGCTCTTCCCCACCAGCCTCCTCTGCAGTCTCTGCAAGCTCTGCTCTTGTGGTAGTCACAGTCAGCTCTGAGTCTGTTCCCTCGACATCCCATGTGTCCCCAGCTGTCCCGTCAAAGGGCTGTTCTGAAACACTGGGAGACCTTCCAGCAACAGTAGTAGAAGAAATAGAGGACATAGGCAGAAGTCCTGGTCCCATACTGCTCCCAAGGTCTAAGCCTGGAGGAACAGAGTCCTCTTCTTGCCCTCCTATGGCTGCCTCGGTCACAATACCCGGCCTAGCAGAGGCCGTGGAAAACAGAAGGGAGAAGTCCTCTTGGCCCCCTGGTTCAAAAGATGTAACCTCTGTCCCAGAGGTCTGGAGGCTCTCCACTCCTCCTCTTGAGTGGTCTATAGGGAGCAGCCCCTCCTCTTCCTCCAGCGTGCTGGAGAAAGGTGTGTGCATGTCAGGCTCAACAAATTCTGCTGGTGGCTGGACAGTGGCCGTTTCCCAGTTGTCTTTCACCCGTGTCCCATTACTTTTCAGCAGGGCCTTCTGAGATGAAGCAGGAAAGCTGTAATCTAAAGAGAGATTCAAAAGACTTCATGTCATATCCCAAGTAACCATGAACTCTGAAAGGCAGAGAGTTGGCTTCATTATAGGTCTTGTCACAAATGGGGTCAAATGGCAGAGACCCTTTAAGAGCAGGTAGCCTGCCACCAAAAGGAACAATCCCACATGACAAGTGCACTGCAACCTCCTGCACATCCCTAGTTCCCTCTCCTATCCCAGTGAACCCACTTCTCCTCGGGATAATTCACAGGTTCATTCTCTCCACTCCCTTCTGTCCTGAGGCATTTTCCTAGACAATAATAAATTACAGTTTTGACACCTGGCATATTTAAGGTGAGGTTGAGTGTGAGGAATTGGGCTGGAACCTAGAGACTCATTTCAGGTGGGATTCAGAAAGGTATGTGGTGGCAGCAGCACTCAGACACAAGCTGAATGAGAAACACTAGGGAAAAGAAACAAAAGCAAACCAAATCTTACTCCCTGGCACATGCAAAAACCATGAATCAACCTGGGAATCTTTGAAATGCAGAACTTGAGTTTGTACAGCACTTCACAGCAGGAAAGTCATCCCACAAGCATCTGCATTATAAGACTCCTGTGTTACTAAGGAACATTTTTGCTGCAGGAAAACAGAAGTCAGAAACAGGAGCTGAATCTAACTGAACTCCCTCCAGCTTCAGTCCCTGTTTGTTCTGTGGCTCTGACCACAAATGCATGTGACGTTGATAGACAAATGTAGATGCTGAAGGAGGAGATGCACCTCACAAAGGTAAGATCAGAGCAGGCAGTGGTTTCTTCTGGAAGCCCAGCAAGGAGCTGGGATCCCAGGATAAGAAGACTATCTGTAAAATCAGACACATTGAGCTCAGAGTGGCAGACACAGACCCAGCAAGCGTAAACCCTTCTTGAGAAATTGCCTATACCTGAGGAGCTCCGTTTCAGGAGCTGCCATCCCAATTAGCTCCCCTTTCTCCCCAAGACAAGCACAGCACATATTCTGACTGAGAAAGGGAAGGAAGATCATCCCACTAGAGCCAGAAACAAGCACCCTGCCCCATCTATGGTTATTGTTATTTAGTGAGTGTCTGAAACCCCTAAGGCCTCATCTCTTCTCCCTGCTAAAGCAGATGCTTCGCTGAGCACAGTGGGAGACAGCAGCTGTCTCAATGCCTTACAAAGAATGTCTGCACATGGAAGCCCCATGCATCCCTGACTCCAATCCATTGCTTGCTGCTGTCATAGGGGGTGCAAGCTCCCAGGCAGAGAGGGCCATGTCAGCAAACACATCCATTGCCTTGGATATTCCCTGGCAACCAGGTCTGTCCATGCTGCTCCTGCATGCTTCTCCCCACCCCTCATGAGCAGAGGACCACACTGCTCCCTCTACCCCGAGCAGGAGGTACAAAGATGTTCAGTTGGCAAGTGGCTTCCCTAAACCACAGCTCATTCCCTTCACACTGACAGTAGCTCCTTCCAGATGCTGCCCAATGATAAGTGTGATACAGCTGTTGATCTTCAGGACCATGATGTGGTGACCATCTCCAAGTTCTGGCTGCAAAAAGTCCTGTGAGATCTACTGCCCACTGCAAAAGCAATGTCCACTTTGCCACTGTGTTTCAGTAGAGAACATCCATTCTGACTGAGACTCTACCCAAGGACCCTGAGGATTAAAAGACTTTTTGCTACCCAATGGCCTACCTCCTGATGCTCCCTCAGAGGCCAAGGAGGCTGGTAAGAGCAATCAGTGGCAGCACAAACAAACAAAAAACATCTCCCCATCACTACCTGGCACTGGTCTTTGAAAGGCCCTTTATCAACAGCTACACATACCAGTGTTTGCAGACACAGTCACTGCGTTGCTAGATGGATGGTGGTTAATGGCAGGAACAGCCACAGACCATAAGATCGAGGACATTAGGTTAGGACCCTCTTCAGTCAGACAGTAAAGGTTCAGTGCATCTCCCAGGGTGCTGCTGCTCCTCCTGATGCGGTGATACTCAGGATTTGTACCAAAACCACTACCCTCCACAGGAGCCCTGCCTGCCGTGACATGATGTGCGTGAAAAAAAGAGGGTTTCCACCCTTAAAACAAGGCCCTACCAGATGAGATGTTATTGTCAAGGATCAGTGATCCAACTTGCTATCTCCTTTGCCTAAAGACATGCTCAGCTATTCTTGACTCCTCTGCACCTCCTCTTCCCTGCCCCTCTTCCCACCTGGAGGAGAGCAAGAACTAGCAGATGGGCACAGTAGAAAAACAAACTGGGAAAAAGCAGCATGAGGTTTGTCCCACGGGAGCTAGAAATGCTCCTGGCCTGTCAGATCTTTTAAAGTTATACATTCAACCTTTCCTTAAGGTGCTCTGTCACAGATTAGCCAGCTCCTGTGGGGAAAAGCCCCACATGGTGCAGCCTTCCCACCAACAAGATCTAAGGATGCTGGAGAGACTGCTGCCCCTGCCTCTCCCAGGCAGTGGAAGCTCAGGAAGAACTCATCCTACCCTCTCCCAGCAGGCTTCCATCTCACAAGGCCAAACCTGAGCTGCTTCTCTGGGCCAACAAACCAAAAATGTAGAAGCAGATACAGGAATCCTCATACTCACTACTAATTACTAACAACTGATGAGTTTACATCCCCATTTGCCACCAGTCTCTCCATTATCCCACATGCTAAGCTGGGAGCATCCTTCTCCCATGTGGGTCATAAGACTCCATTGATTTACAACCTCAACTCCTCTCAAATCTTGCGGGGGCTGTTAATCAGATTCATGTGGAGAACAGTGAAATTTGAGGCCAGAGTTTGGGTCAATTGTGCTTTTTTGTGCTCCCTAAAACAAGGAGCTTGCCATCCAACCCAGTTCCCAAAAGGAATCACTTTCGAGGTTCAGAGATGTTGAGTCAATCCTTCCAGACTTTCCAGATAGACACTTAGATTCTGTTGGTAATCACCTCCTGCTGTCTCACTACCAAGGGCATCTGTCCACTCCTCATTAACAGGTCTCTTTAAGGCACTCATATTTTCTTTTAGTTTACATCCCTCTTCTATGACTTGGAGGAATTTTTGCACCCTGTCCATCTCCTTGGTATGATCTCAGCCACTAAGCTGGTCCTAGCATCTTCTTACCAAGGCTTTTTCCAGACAAGCTGTTTTCTGTCACTCACCTGTGCAATGCACAGCTAAGAGCTTCCCCATTTGTAGAGTCTTCTCAGCATTTCCCTCAATTCCTCTTCTCCCCAGTCCTAAGGTAATTCAAAGGGCTTCTCCGATTTTCATCAGCTCCTTCCAGCATTCAGATAGCAGTTTCCCATCAGCAGGTCATCTTCTAGACTCTACAACACACCAGCCTACCTAATTGTCCTCTACCTTTAGCAGACCTTCTACACCTGTCTTCCCTGCCCTGTGCCCAAGAAATTGCACCCACAGACCTTCCCACCCACCTATGCTAGTGCTATTCATTCCTAACCCCACCAGCTTTTGTGGAGAGAAACGTCAATCATGGAACAGAGAAGCCAGACTCAGGTGACCTGTGCTCCTGTTGCAGAAGTGAGGCAGGGTCTTCTATTAAAGAAGCCAGGTACTATGGAGCTGGCTGCAATTTCAGAGTCAACAGGCTCGTTTATCAGCTCATCTAATTTCAGTGAGGAGGCAGACCACTGCCAAAGAGAAGGGTGCCTAAGAAGGGAGAGGGTAGTAACTGCACACACCATCAGCTCCTTCCCTGGCTGGATCTGCTCTGTAGTCTCCCACCAAGATCAGCAGTACGTTGGAGTACAAAAGGAACTTAAGGTCACACACAGAGGTGGCATGTGCCACGTACCCCTTCCAGACAGAAACAAGAACAGCCACAGCACAGTGGAGCCAGTCTGATCTTGCGAGCTGCCCACTGGAGCCATGAAACTGTCCCAGCATCTCTAGCCAGCCTAGGAGGGATAGACCCGATGAGCACAGCAGGCAGCTACAGTTCCACATCATGTACTCTCCCAGAGCTTCTCAGTCGCACCATCCCCTTGGGAGTCTGGTTCACCAATATGAAATTCCACACCTCCACTTCACCCTTGGCTACGCCCCTTTGTGCTTTCCCTCAGCAGCGGTATTACTCACGTTGCTGTATCCAGCCGGCTGCACCTCCCCTGCTGCCGTCCCCACCCCCAAGCTTTTCCCTTCCAAGCCGTCTTGCAGAAACCCTCAGGCACTATTTTCTAAAGAAACCATCTTGCACAGCCCTCCTGCCACTCTAAGTCCTGCCCTTTGCATCTCCCTGCAGACCCAGGTCTGGGGCACACAGAATTATTTCCTTTGCCTGGGGCAACGATTTGCCCTGGGAGAGCTGAACATGAGCTCCAAGCCTCTGCAAGAGCAGACATTTCAGCGATGTCCTGCGTCCCCTGAAATCAATACCAAAACTTCCCTGACACCAGATGGGCCAAGACCTGGCTCTGTGCCTAGGCACAATTCCCCAGGCAGACATTTAATTCACTGCATTTCTGCTTCTCCTTCATTCAGAAGAGCTGGTCTCAGTTACTGCCCTACAAGGTTCCCTACCCTGTATTTGCCACTATTAGCTGTTCAAAGAAGCGGAGACCCTCATCTTTTTTTAGTACACATAACCTGACCATAAGGTCTTTATTGGATTAAACTGGAAGATCATGTTAACCAGTGATTGAATTACTGATAACTAGAAGGCATTGTAATAAAGACAAGAACATCCCTGGGCTCCCACCACACCACCACAGCCTGAAAGCATCATTGATACTACAGTGCCTGCCAACTTTGGGGAGTGCACGGTGCATTCCTCTCACTGCTTAAAACACAGCCAGGTCATAGATGGTATCTGCTCACCATTTTGCAGTATAGAGCAGTGAGGCTCACTGCAAAAAGGCATACTCCATCTGATTGAAATGGCAGGGGGATAAATGCAATTACTGGTGCTGGAATTGAGCCAATTGGGGCTAATACCCTAATCTTTCAGAAGAGCTACGAGAAGTAACTATCTGTGACTCCAAGACAGGTCCACACACACAAAAGAGATCATAGTTAAAAGAGAGACCCAGGGTAGTAAAGTAGTTAGGTCTCATTATGCATGGAATTTGCTTCAGATAGAGACTGGGCACCAAGTGCTACAGCTGTTCCCAGACAGCCTGATGCCTTCTTCCTGCTCAGTGGAGTTGCTGCAATAAGGCTGGAACAAGCCACCCTCACCCAAACACAATGCCACAGAGGGATAGCAGCACCAGAATAACACCATGCACAGAGAAACCCTCTTTGTCACAGGTCAGCCTTTGACAGCAATGTCTTGGTCAAGATGGCTTGTCCTGATAGAGCACCTAACATGTCAGTGTACACTAAACCAGGGCACAAACAAGAAGCATCTTTGGAGCTGAGCTCAGGCAAGGGGCTGCTCAGAGCTAAGCTTCTTATGTAGACAGTCATTACCAGGTGCTTCATTTCATTAATGCTTGGGTTGAAGATGGTATTAAGAACTGCAGATTTGCTGTCAGTCTGGATGAAGAGGCAGCAGATTTCAGAAAGGCTGAAAGAGACTGGGATCTCTCTGGCCAGAGGCAAGTAATTCATCATGGAAGGAAGTGATTCTCACTGTCAGAGAAAGGTTGGTGATGGAAGATATCTTATCCCATTAGCTGGTCAGAAAACTTATTTTTCTTTGAATGCAGTCCTTCTAAGTTGTCTGTCCTGCTATCCTTCATCCTAGCTCTCCTGGGAATCCCTTCTGCCAATTACTATGAATAATTAAAAGATTACAATTCCCACCCCCGTCCCTGTGAAGCACCACATGCCATCCTAGTGAATCACCAACCTATAAGACTAGATTTGATAGCTCCCAGCCTAGTCATGCCTTGGTCTTCAAAGGCACAAGCTTGGAGCAAAAAGAGCAAACCTTGGGTGTAAGGAGGTGAGCTTCATGCCAGCCCACCATCACAGTGGATGATGTGATGATGCACTCCAATCCTTGGAAGGTCAGCTGTTGGGCAAGGGAGGAAAGGGACTAAGTGCCTTCGTTGCCAAGACACTCACAAGTCTTGCATCAGTTTTCAGGAGCTTGCACTTTCCACCACTTAATGGTTAGGTTGCCTCAGCCTAGAGCCTTCACTGGACAGGAAATACATGGGCACTGTGTTCAGACAGAGACAAGGGAGAACACTGAGAAGTGCAAACCAGGCAGCTCTCCAGGGGGGATACACCACCATACAGCTCTCTAAAAAGAAGGACTTCAAGGCACCTGCAGCCCTAACGATTCCCACCTTCTAGCCCTAAAGCTAGATGAGATTTTGTACCTGTTATCTAGGAAATTCAGTGTGACAGCAGGAAACATGGGGAACTGGAAGCCTCCAGGCAAAACAAGATGGGAAAAAGAGAAAGGAGGACAAGAAGGGCCAGATGCAAGTCCTTGTAGGTCCAGTCTATCTTCAGGGTTGATCTGTAGCTCAGGCCAATTTGATTCCAAAGGTGAAACAAGACTGCCAAACTCAAACTACAACATGAGAAATTTCAGGGTTCCCTGGAAGCCTTAAAACAGTGTGATGCAGAAGTTACAGGTTCACAGCTCCATTGACTTGCCTCGTGGCTGAAGCAAGTCACACACTGCCTCTTTCCATAAGAATATAGCAGCCATGTTCCCACCAGAGCTAATCTATCTCTTCCAGATACAGCTCCATGGGGTAGCAGCTGTGAGGTTACCATACATCCAGGCATGCTCTTCTGTGCACACTCAGAAAGAACAAGACAAATCTCAGGGTCCTTTCACTGGCTCTCATATAACCCTACAGATTTACTTTTCTGTAGCATAATTCAGCAAAAGCACATATTTCAGGAGAATCAGAGCCCCAGGCTGAGCTCTGCTATGCCAGTGGGTGTTTGTTCTCACTTTTTAATGGACTAACAGGTGGCCCTAAATGCCACTTGTTTTCCAGAAATGTTTTGAAAGTATGTTGGAGTGCACTTAAAAAAAAAAAGTGAGCAGCAGCTGCAGATTGTTATTACCTTTTATCTCTTGCAACCTCAAAGTTGCACAGAGGCAGAAGAGTCTCCTCACACAGACTTCAGAAGGACCAAAAAAAAAAGAAAAAAAAAAAACCCAAACCACACAACCACTAATACAGCTTTGAAATTTCAGGAGACCTGGCCTATCTGCAAGAAAACCACCAATTCCAGGCCCACTATCTTTACAGCAAACTCAGAAAGAAGCCATCACAGGTCTCCTTTCACGGCAGGGAATTTTCTCTTTCCAGTAGGGTAACCATCCTGTTTTGTGCCTTGAGTAATACAGGGTCTCAAATCTGCACCTGGGACAGAGCTACCAGCTATGCTGGGCTACATTTCACTGCCATTTAGAGAAAAATCCCACATAAGTACAACTTACACCATAAATTTTTTTCCTCTTTTTTTTTTTTTTCTTAAACAGCAGCTGTTTGAAACTGTTTAATTGATTTATATGTTGAAAATAATCTAACAGATGTCATCACACATTTCCACAAGGTATCACATGGCATCTGTCACACATGCAGCATGTAAGATCCATTGGTTGCATGCACCTCTCATGCACGGGCTTTGCATGACAGGAGAAGGCTGCCCAATTTAGAGATGCTATTACAATATCCTTTATTGTAAAATGACACACAGCAGGTTTCTAATTAAAATTTAAGTAGAAATGTGCTCCCAGCTCTTGAATAATTCAAACTGCTCTATTAACCAAGGTTCTGAAATGCCACTGAGGCACGAGCTCTGGACACAGCAATGGCCAGGGGAAAATACAGTGCTTGGAAGCACAGAAGTGGTTAGATGGGCAGTGGGCAGGGCAGGGTACGGGTAAAGGACAGCTGAAAGAGCACATCTGTTCATGGAGGAAAGCACTGCAGGCAAGGACGGAAGGAGAGAGGAGCGTGTTGCGCATACAGATGGGGCGAGGCACGTGCAAGAGGCAAGGCTGGGTTCGGTACCCAGTGCAGCTTGCTCTCAATGCACAAGCACATACTGTTCTCCAAGTCACGTCCAGATCTGTGAGTACAGGCAGGTGCCTCCTGGCACACAAATAAAAGCGCCGCTGAGTGCGCTGCCAGTGTGCGAGAGCAGCTAAGACAGAGCACGTCGCAAGGATGCCCCGCTAGAAATACACACCATCCGCCCCAGCATGGTTGTGGAGGCAGCATCCCCAGCTTCCCCTCACTCTGCAAGTGCCCCCGGGGCCACAAGAGCCGCAGGGCAGCCAGAGCAGGGCCAGATGAGTTTAGCAGCAATGTTAGTGAGCAAAGGGGTTTAAAGACCTAAGCTGGGATGGCCCTTGCCCTGCAGAGCGTGCCCTGTGCCCCAGTGAGCAGCCTGAGCCAAAGCACAGCGGCAGCTCTCAGCCCTGTGCGACCACAGGTCTTTTTTAAGGTCACAGAAATAGGACTGAAGATAAAACAAGACTTGTACCTTCTAATTGCAGACCTCAGTCAGACCTGCTGAGGGGGAGGCAGCCACACCGTATAAGGGAGGAGGGATAAAGCTGTAGCCTGGCCCCTGGGTAACACTTAACACATGCCCCACATAACACTTAGGAGCAGGAGCACATGAAATAATCTCATGAACTACTGGAAACCCTACAACACTTCTTCCTCCCATCCCTCTTCCTAAGAGAATCTCAAAGCCAATGAACAGCTTGGGGGGAAGACCACTGAGGAGACTCAGAGGTCTCAAAAACACACTCCACAGAGGAAAGGGGAAGCAAGCTCAAATGCCAACAAGCTTCATTTTAGCCACAACTCCCCAGGAGGACAGGAGAGGCAACAGGACAGCTGCCCAAGGGAGAAAACTCACTGTCTGCTCTTGGGCCAAATCCCCACTGAAGTCACAGAGTGAAGAATCCAGAATTTGGCCTGGGGAATCCAGCTTTGACTCAAACCCCAAGATGGCTTTGATCTCTGATCTGGGGTCTTGAGAACTTCAGGTTGTGCTTAACTGACAGCAACAGAAAGAAGGGAGAAAGAAGCAAGCATAAAAGGGGGAAGGGGAGAAAGGACAAGGGCACAAGGCAATGGGAAAGGAGGTGGAGGCAATTCTTTTCCCAGCTCATAACAGCTAGGAATAAAAGCTCAGCTGTAACTTGGTTTCTAAAGCCTTTGCTTGCTCAGGGTTCACTGGGGACACATCAGGCAGTGAGGTGAGAAAATAGAGCTGACGTTTAATCTCAGGCCCTCTTAGCGAGAGTTGTGTCAAAGCAAGAAGACAGATCCCTGCATCCTTCCACCTCCCCAGAGTCCCTGCAGAGCAAGGAGGAAGAATGGGGTAAAAATAACCTACCTGTTGCTGGTCCCAAATCCAGGCTGGAGTCATTGAGCTCTCCCCCATCTTCCCAGAAGTACTGCGGGGGCTGTAAGATCTTGGACTCCTCATTCTCCTCGCTGGCAAAGCCCGATCCTGGGGCAACATGCAGAAAGCCAGGGGCAAGATCAGGCTCTGCAGCCTCTGGGTTGGTTTGCTCATGGGAATTCATGGCATCCAGGTGGGACATCATGGCAAACTCCATCAGGGAAGTTGATGTGAGGCCATCAGTGGTTGGCTCCTCCGAGGAGGCAAGGCAGAGGCACAAGGTCCCTGTATAATGACAATAAACCCATGTCAGAGATAGAACTGACACCCGCTGGGCTTGCCTTCTCCTTGCAGCCTGTTCCTGCCAAACCAGCCTGCTGCACATACCTACTTTGGGGGTAACCTACCCCTTAGATGGGCTGTGCTTTCTCAGCTGAGGAGGAAAATCAGAGTATTTCAGAAAACATCAAGAACCATACACAGGAGCTTTCACAGTCCAGGAGGAGTTGGTACCAAGCAGCCATCCAGCCTGGGGCACCTCTCTTCAAAGGGGGCAATGATGGTTCACCTTCTCTAAGGTTTTGTGCCTCTTTGAAATGGGTGCTTTGTTAATCACCCATCCTGGACAGAAGGTGGAATGTCTTACACTTAAGCCATGAAATTCTGGCCCTGTGAAGTCAATGAGAGTTTCCTATCTAACTGTCACCCAGGCAAGACTTCACCCTAGTGCTCCTGATCTGCAGCTATATTATATGCGGGGAACTGATTTAAACCAAAATTATTTACAAGACCAAGAAAAATAATGTTTTAAATCAGTAGGCTGGAAATTTTTAAGTCATTGATTTGAACTTCATTTTGCATTCACATTTTTTGTTTTCAGAAGGAAGGGCTGTCACAGGCAAGAGTTAAAATGCACCAAGAGCAAGCATCTACCTAATGCTAAGCAGGGAGACAGGCTACATTTTACACTTTTCTTCCAACAATTATATCCTTGTTATTTCCATTTTATCTTTTAGAAGATTTGACTGACACTTCTTGATTCCTAGATGAGACTTTAATTGTGATTTGTGTCAAGGTACATTCACATGCATATTGAACTTCAATCAAAATGCAAGAAAACAGCACCTGGGACTTGCCTTTCAACCAATAAATACCATGATAAATATGGAGACATATGGAAGAAATATGAGATTACCAAAACATGTTTTACATTTAAAACAGTTTTGTTAAGCAAGCAAAGTAACTAATTTGGGTGAACTGAACCAATTGCTTCCTAGCTCTCTGTTCTTCAGCACATTACAACTAGAAGATATCATCCTCTCACAGCTGATTTTTATTCATAGAGTAGAAGAAAAAAAGGACAAGTTTTCCCGCTTTCTCAGCTCATACTCAGTTTCTCAATTCTTAATGAACTAGTCACTGAACTAACTGAACTAATTGAATAAGCTGAAATGAAGACTAATTTGGTATTTTTCTTTGATAGCTGATTTTCTAGACAAGAGAAATGCAGCAGATCTAATCCATCTGGACTTCAGTGAAATATCCAATACAGCACTGCGTGCAGAATCACAAGAGGCAAGAAAAGACACTGATTAGCAGGAAAACCATGAGGTAACTGTAAGGCACTGGCTATACAAAAAATGACAGAGGCTTGTGCTGGAGGGAGGCTATTAGTGGAATTCCTCAAGGTCTGTCCTTGCATCTGCTGCTCTTCAACATTTTCCTAAGTAACCTTGGAACAAAAATTAGGAACATGATAATGAAATTTGCCAAGGACACAAAGTTAAAGAGACATCCTGAGTGCACAGAGAGACTATAGGTACAGTGAGGTGATCTTGAGAATGGAAATAAATTAAATATTATGAAAAGAAATTGTACAAAGTGATAAGTCAAGACCTTGAGAACTAGCACCAAACATTTCTGATACAAGATGGGAAACCATCCATTAGAAATATCTTGAGCAGAGAAACTGCTGTATTAGAAACAGCTCTGAGATATCACCGGAATGTAGATGTGAAAATGCTTGCACAGTCCTGAAGTATTAGAAACAGAGAGATATTAGAAAGCACTGCTGAGACATCACCTGGATGCTGCATGCAGGTCTGGAAGCACATGGCCTGAAACGATTTAAGAAGAGCTAAGCTGCCTTCA
This sequence comes from Megaceryle maxima, assembly GCA_024605025.1. Taxonomy (NCBI): domain Eukaryota; kingdom Metazoa; phylum Chordata; class Aves; order Coraciiformes; family Cerylidae; genus Megaceryle; species Megaceryle maxima. Next base: position 19,627 of record JANHGN010005841.1, on the reverse strand, counting down.
GGCAAGGGCACAGACTAGGCAACCTTCCGAGGTTCCTTCCCACTACTATGTTCTACGACTCCATGTCCCAGAAGGACAAATTCAAATCAGGACAGATGCCAAGATGAGCTGTGGAGCAGGTGGATTGGTCCTGGTGCCTTCACTGAAAACACTGGCTTAGTAGCACAAAAAGTTTGGGATTTGCTGCTCACCGGCCAGGCCGATTATCAAATCTGTCCTGAGAACACTGTTTCTCAAGCCTTCTGCCTTGCTCTGACCACCTCCACCTTCTTCCACCATTCTCTAAACAGAGCAAAATCCAGTGTTGGTTACCCTTTCCCATATACACTAGGGCCAGGCTTCTCAGTCTTCCCCCCCCCCCATTGATCCAAGGCAAGATTGACTGAGGCCAGTGCAGCAACAAAAAGGGAATGGCAACAGAGGCAGAGTATCAAAGGGGAACAAAGCTACTGCAACATCATGGAGTCAATCAAAGCACCTCTGGGCATTCCTGGGGATGGGCCAGCTCCCTGTTAGCTGTGCACGCACAGTGAAATCCACAACTGGAAACGAGAGTTCACACATCTCTTGTGCAGGAGTACGGATTTGGAGAGACCTAGCCAGGCCAGCCCCTGTGCCTATTCAGTGGTGCTCACCAAGCTCCAATGTGATGGTGCCTACGCTGTGCTTCTCCAGGCTGACAGAAGAGACCTGCATCACTAATAGAACTGCTGAGCAGTGCAGCCCAGCAGAGCAAGCACTTGTCTTGAGGGGCTTACAGCTTAAGCAAACATGACAAAGAGCAGTGAGGGGGAGAAAAGGAACATTATTCTCAAAGTTGTCCAGAAAAGGGAAGCAGAAGGATAGGGAAAAAACAGAGCAAGTCCAAGGCCACATGGGAAATTTGCAGTAGTTCGGACTGCAACTGACTGCCTGGATCTTTCATCAGCTCTTTATCTACTCCAGTGCCTCAATATCTCCCAACTCCCATGAGCAGACATGTAACTGGTGCAGCATGGCTGGAAAGCCAAGGTGCCATGATACACGTTCTGGGTCTCCCGGCCAGCGAGGCAAAGCCTCAAAGTGTAACTCTGAAGCTCTGAAGACTGGCTCAAGCCTCTGCTTCCATCAGCTACGCCCCATGTGGGCTGCCTCCAGAGCTCAGCCACATCCTGTCCCACCACCTCTGCAACCAACAGACATCTCACAGCAGGTGAACCTGGGCACCCAGAGAACTAATCCCATCCATACAGGAAGCTCAGACCATGGGAGTCTGTTTACCTTCATCTAACTCTGAAGTGTTTACCCAGTTAAAACCCCCTAAGCTGCATTATCTGGTTTACTGGGATGCGCTACTCTCCACAGCCCAAGATAAAACTTCATCTCATCCCTATGAATGAGTCATTAATTGACACAGCTGGAGCAATCCAGGTTTCTCCTGGGGTGGATCTGGAGTCAGACAACTTGGGGCCTGATAACAAGCACAGTACGCAGAGGTTGGTCTGGGAGAACCCTCTGTGCCAGCATCAGTCCGAATGCCCCAGGGCTAACAGCACCACTGCACCGGTGTACAAATCAGCACATCTCCAGACAGCATTCTGACACCAATTCATACCTTTTGCACCTGGAGCAAAAACTCAAAGTCTTAGGGTGCCAAACAGCAGACCCAAGCTTGCCACCTTCCCCCTCTCTTCCAACCATCTCATAAAAGAGCTCAATGCACCTGTCAACGGCAAAGAAAGAATCAAAGCACAAGCTGAGCTGGGAGGCCGGGGAGCATAGCTGAGAGAAGAAATCTAATGCCCAAGACATTGGTTGCTGGACGTTTTCCTCCCAGGATGGGCAACAGGGATTAGAAGACTTCTATCAGCCATAATTCTCCCAATTTTATATTCTAAAAGGCAGATCAAGTGATAGGAATAAAGAAACAGAAATGAATAAAGCCCTGCGACTGTAGATGGGAGGAAGCAGGGAACGGAGCCAGGGCTCGCCAGCTGCTTCAATGGGGTGTTTGTCTCTCATTTCTATTTTTGCGGCACCTCTGCGTAACCTGGAGGAGATGAGGCTCTGCATGCTAAAGAGGGCAGACAGCCTTCAAGGAAACAGCAGTGCCATGAGCACGGGAGGAAAAGCCCTCCCAAGATCAGACAGAGGAGGGGCGAGAAAGGAGAGAAAGTGGGAGAGGTAGGTGAGGGAACAAAGGCAGAGAGACAGAGCACCAAAATCAGCATGGGAGGGCCCGTGCCGGCTGCGAGCTCTCCAGCAGCAAGCACCCACAGAGGTGACACTTGGAGGTAAAGCTGACCTTGCAAAAGACGCTTCACCTCTGTAAGGAGCAGAACGGGGCAATTTCAACCAAAAGGAATAATGCTGCTGTATTACCTTCCCAAGACCACTGGAAAAGAGCCAGCCAGGAGGACACACAGATAAAATGAGTTTGCTGACCCCACTGGTGCCTCAGAAAATGGTTCCACATCAAAGTGGCAAAGCTTGTTCTGTTCAGCTCAGCAGAGGATTCAATGCAACAGCCCCGGAGAAAGCTGACAGGGGAGGTTTGCTCAACAGCAGAAAAAAAAGAAGCTAACTGAGGAAAGAACATCTGCCACCTCTCTCCCAAACTGCTAAATAATCCTAGAACAGCCCTGAACTATTTTCTATATTAGCCCACCAAGAACCACTTTAGTCCTTTGCCACAAGGCAAGCACCGCTCCACAGGACAGGGCATCTATTTAAAAGCTCCCGACTGGCCTACTGAATAGCACCAGAAGTGAAAGAGAAAAGTCATTTCTGCATTCAGCTGAAATGAGAGGAGGGATCTGGGGAGATGAAATGGAATCTGGCTGTGACTATGTCAAACAGCCTTTAAATTTTTCTTGCTTTTTAATTAACAACAAGCAAACCTCAATTTTCTCTCCAAGGAAAACACAAACAACCCTTAAGATGTCATCACATTACTTTGACCTATAGAGGGCCTGCCATGCCCTTTAGTTTACCCAACTGAAGGTTGGGTTTACCTCCCCTTCCTGGGTGCTGTAGCTACACCACATTGCCACGGAAGCAGGATCAGACTTCTGAAAGGGACAGCAGTCGCCTGGAGCACATACTCTGACCTACCTGTCACGAACTAGCAGAGCCCGTACAACACCACTCAGGGGCAGTTACACAATTGGTAGCAGGGAGGGGGGGGTCAAAGCATCTTGGTATTGCCAACATAGCAGCCACGACGATGTCCATCTGGCCCTGCTACCGTTGACCTTCCTTTTAGGCACACCCCAAACCCAGGAGTTACTCAACAATGTTATTTCCTAGGAGAGCTGGGTCAGGAATGGGTCATTTACTGATAATCAGTTAGGACAGAAACACAATGACCAGATGAGGGAAGCATCTGCCAGGAATATTCCCTCCTCCAGACCACCACGCCTGGAAAAGCTGAGGAGCAAGGCTCAAGGATAGAGAGAAGAGAGGCCCCACAACAGAACAGCCAAGGCACAAGCCACTTCCAGAACTTAACAAAACACAGAGTAATTTAAATAACAAAAAAAGGATCCTGACCACAGACAAGGAGAAGGAGACTAAAACGTTCAGTTGAGGGATATCCAAGCTGATTCCCCATGCTCACCTGGAGTCTCTGAGCCCCAGACCCTCAACAGCTTGCACAGAGGAGCATACGGAGTCACCCCATATCAGAATAAGTCCTTTTGGTGCGAGTTCAGCGTTACAGACCATACCTGTGCTGGGATGCTCCACCTAAAAGACCTCTCCCAGTCCAGCTGCCACATGGCCTTATTGTTGCTCTCCCACACTATGTTAGACTGCTTACAAATCCAGACGGGTCCCTAATCTCAGAGATCATTTCCAATTAGGGCTTCAGAAAACAAGATCAGACTGCCACCCTCCTCTGGTACTGCCAGGAACCAGGTCCTTCACACAGTATCCCTCTTAAAACCATCTACCTTCTAACGGCCCCAGTACATTTTACAAAGCAATTGGAAAAGCACTCTGGTCTGGAAGGTCTCAGGTCTTACCAACCTGTACCAACAAGAGGGACAAGTCACAACTGAAGCAGCCCTTGCAATGGGACAACTCGTTAGAGAGAGATCCTAGAGCATGCTGTAGCTGCATCAGCATCTTTAGGTTTTACAGACCTTTACAGTTAGCCTAATCAGAGAGCTCAAACAGCCAGCCACAGGGTGTGCACATCTGCACAAGTGCTGCCCTGCAAAGGACCGACAACATTTGCTCCCTTGGCATTTCAGCAGAGAACATCTACAGCATGCAGACCCAAGTGTACCATAGGAAATGGCAAGGCACAGCCAGAAGATGCACCTGCTTTTGCAGATAATTGCAGATGTCAGCACACGTGCACCAGGTGCCTGACCTCCAGGGGTACCAGTGCTGGGAAATCAGGTCTCCTGTCCTATGATAAGTCACATCAGGACTGCCCTAAGCACCACCACCCATCTCTACTGAAGAGACTCTAGGCAAGCAGGTCATGACAACTCGGACGAGCCTGTCTGTCCTTCCCCCTTTGTTCAACCACCCATGCCGGGAGTCACAATCTTGCTTGGTTTCAGTCTCCCAGACTGTTTGCCCTTGCTCCCTCCCCAGATCATCTTGTAGCCTTCACACCTCCCTCCTCTGCTGCTGCAATGTGTGCTCTCCTCCGCACCTCTCACTATCAACAATGGCAGTTCCCAGCTCAGGGCTGGGGGCGGCAGTGTGGACATGCAGCCCCTGAGGAAACAGCATTGGGTAGACAGTTGTATACAGCAAAAGTGAATTTTCTTTCCTCATTTACCTTGCACAGGCCTCCTCAAAGCAGCCCACAGGCCCTCAGGGGTTAACAGACCACAAGATGAAAGCCACTGTTCTAAGAGAAAAACCACAGCCCACAGATTGCTTTGCTCTCTCACAGGCCCAAAGCATTTCATCTGTCTGCTAAAAATCACATCACCAGGCCTGTGCTTCCTCTTCGCATTCTGTCCCAACCTGGACTATGTACTCCATGGCACTCCATCTGATTTCCAGCACACCAAATAAAGGCTTGTGGCAGCTTAATCTTCAAAACCTCCCTACCCGGGCAGATCAAGCAGATCCTCAGATGCAAGAAAGATTCCCCTCAAGACATGGTTGCCCATCAAAATATAACAGAAGTCTTTTACACCCCAAAAGGTGTTTGAAACTCACTGGGCAAACCACCAAGCACAAAATGGTTACAATCCACTCCAGTCCCTGTAGCAGAGCAGTGACAGCCACCCTGCCACACGCTGCTGTGGCACGCAGCAGTCTCATCCCCAAGAGGGTCCCCTCTCCAAACAACCTCATGCAAAATAGACCAAAAAAGGTCATGCCAGTGTTTGGTAGTCCCAGGGCACACGTGAAGTCCTGACCGCCTTCACAATACATTGGACGCAACAGGAAGAGCCAAGAGTGGCTGCAGTTGTCATAGAGAGGGAGGGCTGCAAAGCTGGCTTCCCAACAGTAAAAAAAACTATCCCCCAAACAGGAATGTCCATTCAAGCCCTGGTAACCACAGTGGGGCTTAAGCAGGCACAGGCACAGTGCAGGGCTGATCCAAGCCCCAGCAGGGTGTATCTTTCTTGCCAACATCCCTGGCCCTCCGAACAAACCAACGCACATGTTTGCTTTGCCTCTGTGCAGGCTGTGCTCGTGCGGATGACAAACAGCCTCTCCGTTCTTTTGGGATTACGTGTTTCAATAGCCAGCGAGACTGGGAAGTAAGTTCACCCGACTGCCAGCTGCAGGCTGTGATGCACCTTCCCTGGCTCTCCTCCCAGCCCTGAGGCAGGGCTGCCATGGCTGCTGCTGCTCACTCAGGTACCCACAAAACGCCAGGGCTTCTTCCCACACCAAACAAGTGGAAAAACTTTTGAGCACTCTGATCTGCAATTCATTGCTGGCAGCTTCCCCTTGAGGGCTTAATGTAGTTATTTCTACCCCTGATGCCTATAATTAAATGAACATTTCCTTATGGCACTGAAGAGGCCAAGAAAAAAACTGACTACAGGGAATTTTCATCCATCCTGATTTATATTCCCTCATCTCAGGCTCATTCACACAATGCTAACAAGGAATCTTCTAAGCTGGGAAAAGGGAAAAAATCCCAAACCTTAAACAGCCTGCATGCAGACAAGTATCTAGGTATACAACAACAGGGAAGAGACCAATTCCCTCCCTTCTACCCCTGCTTTTAACTACATCATTTTCCTACTTGCAAAAGCAAAGGGGCTCGATACCCTAGAGCCTGCAGAGATGTATCCATGGTCTGTCAGCAGACCTGTGCTGCCCAGCAGGCTGAGGTGCATCTCCTTTTCCAGCCCCATCCCGAAGGTCTGCCGAGGCTCCTGAGCGTGGGAAGTACTCAGTTCCTCCAGCTCTGTCTCAGGTTTTAACTATTCCTGTCCTGCAGGACTGGGGGAGCAAGGCCAGAGCACACTGAGTTATTCCAGACTGGAACAGATCCTAAACCACTGAGCAAAGCTAACCAAAACAGGGCTTGATTTATAGATTCCTAGCAACCTACATCTCCACTTCTGACTGCCCATTTAGTAGGAGTCCAATTGCCTGGAGATGCCTGGCCAAGCCCCTCAGAGCTGCCACAACCCACCAGGATTACCAGTTTCACTAGATTAGGAACTCACCCCTCAGCCCTATGCCTCTCCCTGCTAGGACAGCAGGGAGGATCACAGGGAAACCCAAGGACCCAAATCCTCCCTATCATCACCAGCTGGACAGCAATGCTAGAAAGTTTCCAGCAGCCTCAGCAGAATAGGAAACACACCCTCTGCTCACCACAGCAGGATCAGCTGTAGTCCTTTTGCCAGATAGGCTTTTAAACCACTACAAGGTCCATCTCCTTTCTCCGCAGAGAAAATATAGCTTTCAAACAATAGGGACGGGGCCAATTCTCACTGGCAGACCAGCAGAGTGGGAATGTGGCAGTTCCCCTCCACGCACCTTGTTCTCTCTGGAGGAGGCAGAGGTCTGGCTGAATCTGAGGAGACAGGTCTCCTGCTGAGTTGTGGCTAGAGGACCTTTGCCAGCCACATCTGAGGTTTTCCCTAACATGAACAACCTGCCTGAAGGAAGGGCTCCCTGCTCAGCTCCAGAAAGGCTTTTGCTTCTGTGTCACACAGTACTGGCACAAAACCCCAACAGGTCTGATGCATTTTGCTCTTTAAACTCACTATTGTTTGCAAACCTAAAAGGCTTGAACCCCTCTCTTTAGGGAGCCCCAGCCGACAGAGGCAAAGCACTGTACATACAGCTCATGGACAGAGTGGCTCCACAGATTACACATTTCCCCCATTAATGTTTTCAGGAGATGGGGGTAATAAGAGAGAATTGCCAGAGGGCTGGATGTCACTGTATCACAGCTCAGTCGTGCTGGAAGACAGCGACTGGTTGGGAGATCAGCCCTTCCCTCCCTGCCAGAATGACTCAAGACAAAGACTCCTCCACTCTTTAAATGTCCCCGTTCAAAACTCCTGATCCACAGTAACCAGATTTCTGTACAGGGGGGATGGGGGTAGGGAGGAAGCAGACAATCTCTGCCTCATGGTCTTTGGGAGCATCCCTTTGTTGGGAAATGTTCCCAGACTACTTAAAAATAGAAGCAGAGCCTTCATAACTATTCCAAGTATAATGATTCCTGCACTTAATTGCCTTTCCCTGGCACCCTACCTCTCCTCCAAATTTCAAGAGGAGGCTCCTGGGGAAACGCGGAGCAATTTGTGGTTCCCCCGTCCTTTGTGCCAGTTTCGCGGTAGTTAGCAAAATTACCACGACGCCAGGCGATGACACCGACACAGGAGAAGGTGGTTTTGGGGCAGCCGTGCGAGGCGTCGCGGCGGGCAGCGCGTCCCGTCCGTCCTCTCCTCGCACCGCCGGCGCTGGCCACGGTGACCGGGGTCACCCAGGGACCAGCGCTGCGCACTCCCCTCTGAGGCTGGGGACCCCGCGTGTGCCCCCGTCCCTGCGGGGAGAAACCCACGTGCATCTGGCTTCCCACCCCCGGAGCCCAGGGGTCCCCTGTCGCCCTTCGAGAGTCCCAGGAAACAGACCGGCCACTACAAGAGGGCTCCGATGCCCGGGTCAGTGCCCGGTAGCCAGGGAAGGCTCCGGGGATGGAGGACGGAGGCCCGACACAGGTCACGGTACCCGAGGGTCAACACCGCTTCCCGGGCGTGGGGGCTGGTGGTGGCGGCGGCAATGGGGACCTGTCCTCCGCAGAGGTCGCCGTGTCCCGGGGAACTGGACCTGTCACGGACCGCGCTTCGCCGGGGCTGCGGGGGAGGGGAAGGAGACCCGCACTCCGACAGGGGTCCTGGTGCTCGGGGGACTCCGGTGACCCGAGGAGGGGACCAACACCCACCCGCCGCCCAACCCCGCCGCGGGGGCTCCCGGCGGCCGGCCCGCCGCAGCCCATAAGGATGGCGGCGACTCCCGCCGCACCAGCCTTCACTTACCGGCGGCCAGAAGCAGCAACAGCGCCGGAGCCCGGTGCAACGGCTGCATGGCGGCGGCCGCTGCCCTGCCGCGCCGCCTCTTCACGGGGAGCGGGGCCGCCCCGCCGCCCGCCGGGCTCTGCCCCTCGCCGCCGCACCCGCCCGCCGCCCGGCCCCGCACTGCATCCCGCCGCCCGGCGCCGCCTCCTCCCGCCGCCGCTACCCGCCGCTTCAGGGGCGGGGGAAGCGGCGAAAGGGGGGATCCTAACTGCCCGCCGGGTGCGCAGACCGGGCAGAGGCGGGGCGCAGCCGGTGATTTGCACCTAATTTCTGGCTGCGGAGCCGTCGCCCCCCAGCTCGGCACTGCCCGGCCCAGAGTGGCCAGCCCCGACTCCAGGGCCCAGCACCACGACGACGCCCCCCGGCTCCCACAACGAGTGCCGGCGGCGCAGCTGCATGCGCCGGCGGTGGGTGATCAGCCCGCGAGGCGGGAAGGCGGGAACCGCAGACCCCGCCGGCGACACCCCTCTCCGACGGGCGAGGCCGGAGCAGACGCAAAACCCCAGAGACAAGGCAGCGCCTTGTCCCGTCAGCGGAAACATTGGGGCCCCGGCAGAAACCTTCCCTCGGTTGGCCGTGTGTCTCCCTCATCCCTCAGCTACCACCTCACTTCATTAACCTGGAAAAACTTCTCACCCCAGGGCAACCATCTAGTCCAACCTTCTAGCTCAAGCAGGTTACCTACAGCCAGTTGTCCAGGGCCATGACCAGACTTTTGAGTACCTCCAAGGTTGGAGACTCTGCCATCTCTCTGGGCAATCTGTGCCAGCATTCAGTCATTCTCACAGTAAAAAATTGTTTCCTGATCTTCAGAGGAAACCTCCTGTGTTTCAGTTTGTGCCTAATTGTCTCTGGTCCTGCCACTGGGCAACAGTGGAAAGAGCTTGTCTCTATCTTCTTTGCACCTTCTTTTCAAATATTACTGTATGTTGATAAGATGCACCCCAAGCCTTCTCCAGGCTAAAAGTCAGTCTCAGATCTCTCAGGCTTTTCTCATGTGTGAGATGCTCCAGTCCCTTAATCATCTTTGTGGCTCTTCATTGGACTGTCTCAAATATATCCATGTCTCTTTTACTGAGGAGCCCAGCATTGGACACAGCACTCCAGGTGTGGCCTCACCATTGCTGAGTAGATAGGAAGGATCACCTCCCTCAACTTGCTGGCAGTACTTTGCCTAATGCAGCCTAGCATCTGAGCAATCTGATCTAGTTAAAGATGTCCCTGCTCACTGCAGGGGCATTGGACTAGATGGCCTTTAAAGGTCCTTTCCAACACAAATGATTCTATGATTCTTTGAGGCAAAGGCACATGGCTGGCTCATGTTCAATTTGATGTCCACCATGACTTCCAGGTCCCTTTTTGCCAAGCTGCTTTCCACCTGTGTAACCCCCAGCTTACACTGATGCATGAAGTTGTTCCTCCCCAGATCCAGGACTTTGAACATCTTTTTGAACTTCATAAAGTTCCTGTCAGCCCATTTATCCATCCTGTCAAAGTCCCTCTGGATCGCAGCTTGACCCTCTGGTTTGTCAGCCATTCTTCCCAGCTTTGTGTCATCAGCAAACTTGCTGAGGGTACACTGCCCCGCCATCCAGATCATTAACAAAGATGTTAAACAGAACTGGACCCATTCTTGACTCCTGGGGTATACCACTTGTTACTGGCCTCCAACTAGACTTTGTGCCACCACCCTCTGGGCCCAGCCATTCATCCAGTTTTCAATCCACCTCACTGTCTGCTCATCCAGCCCATACTTGAACATCTTGGTTATGAGGGTGTTGTGGGACACAGTGCCAAAGGCCTTCAAATCCAGGTAGAAAATATCTACCGTTCACCCTTCACCTACAAAGCCAGTCATTTAATTGTAGAAATTTATCAAGCTGGTCAAACATACCTTCCCCTTGGTGAAGCCATGCTTACTACTCCTGATGATTTTCTAGCTGTTCATGTATCTGGAACTGGTTTCCAGGATTAGCTGCTCCATCAGCTTCCTAGGGATCATGTTGAGGCTGACTGGCCTACAGTTCCCTGGGTCCTCCTTCTTGCCCCAGTTAAGGCATTCCTTCTTAAGATAGGAGTAACATTTGCTTTCTTTCAGCCTTTAGATACTCGTCCCAGTCATGATCATTGACCAAAGATTGAGAGTGGCCTTGCAATGGCACTGCCAGCTCCCTCTGACCTTGTGGGCACTCCTTGAAGAGCCCAAGATCTCTGAAGAGATCAACGGATGCCCCCTTCATTGTGCCTTTCTGCAAAGTGTGTTGTGCAAACCGTGCAGCTGTTAAAAAGATTGTATATTGCAGCAGTGCTTGGACTTGTTGCTTTTGGAGCAGTCTCTGGTTTGGTGGGTAGCACAGCAAAGAAACACTGAATATCATGCTGAAAATCATTATTACAGCAACAAGGCCAACTGCTCCAATTACATTCAATTGCAAATTAAATACATCTTTAGTGGCCTCAGGGCAAGATATTACAGTAAATGACTCAAGCAAGGTCTTTGTCAGACAGGTGTCCAAGAAATAAGGCTCAACAGGTCCTGTAACAGCACAGCAGTTGAGAGGGAATGCCCGCCAGCTCCCTGTGCCTCAGCCCCTCTCTCCAGCTGGATGATCTGCAGTCTTCCCACTTCCTTCTTGCAGGCCTCAAGCATGTGCCTCCTCAGAGGAGCTGTGCAACTCCCAGTCCAGCCCCAGCCAAATATTTGAGATGGTCAATCTTCAGTCACCACAAGGATGCAAACACAATATAACTCCAAGCCAAAGGACCCCAAAACATCTCAGTCCCTTTCCATTAGGCATTCAGCTCATGTTCTCAAGCTTTCCTCAAAGGCAGTGCCTAGGAACCTTTTCCTTTGTTTTCAAAACAATTTGCTGTTGTTTTGAAATCTTTTGGGCAGGAGATGCTAAAATCCAGCACTGCAAGCTCTAAGATAGGCAATGGCCACACTGTCATGGCCTCACCAAGTATCTTTGCACTTGCAATGCTGGCATCAGGCACCCAGTGCTCCGCATCTCACAGAGCACATTGCTGAGATGACAGGACATAGGTCCGAAGGTCAACAGGATTTTAAATTCAAACATACTTATTCCTCAAGTTGGTGTTCACTAGAAAGCTGTCATGTCCCAAAACCCCCGAACCCTCTATTGAAACAAACATCCAGCCAAGGGTACTCAGGATTATCGATACTGACCTTTACAGCTCCTACCAGCACAACACTGGCACTCATCACCCCTTTGTGCCATTGTCTGCCTCTTTTTGCCAGCTCATTCCTTCCATCATCTGTCCCCATGCAGCAGCCACCCTGGGCATGACACGAGCAGGTAACAGACTGGCTGCACCCATTACCCAGCACGGCGAGGCAAAGCTATCAGGCTTGAACCAAAGTACTTGCTTTTGGCTTCTTTGGGGCCACATCCTTCCAGTGCTCTGAAAGTCCTTTTTATCCCAGAATGAATGCAGCCCCCAGCCCCCACTGAGCAGGAAATGCAGCAGGAACTACCGAGCTGTCGCTTACCCATTAGATGAGATAAAAACACTTCAGTGTGCTCTGATTCTAGTCCAAGCATGGCATTTAATGAATGGTCTTGTCATTTTTCACTTTGTTGCTGGTAATTTGGCTGTCTTCGCATGCAGGTGGCTTACTATAAGTGGGTAACTAAAAGCCTTTCAGATCTCCTGACCCTGCCACATCTAGCTCCCAAATCTTAGAAACTGAATCCAGTGTCTGAAGCAGCCTAGTCACATCAAAGGGAGTATAAAAACACCCTCATGTCTTACATGGTCTGGAATCAGAGGGAAGGAAAACACACAGGCATGGCAGCAAGCACACTTTCTATGAGGCTCATGGTGCTCTTTGGATTTATTTTGACATTATACATCAATCTGAGACCAAGCAACAAAGGGGGAGCATGAAAGGAGAAGATATATCTTGGGCAAGACAATTAAATAAAATTAGTGGCAACATCGTTAGCCAGGTTAGCACTGCCAGCAGAGCAGAAAACAGCCAGCAGAGATGGGCAACACCAGTTCTCTTTAAAAACAGCATGAACTTAAGTTCAGCACAGCCCCTGTGTCTTCATTTTACTCTCCCTGGAATGGGTACAGCTGGCTTGGCTCTCTTCTGAGGTATTGACAGCTTTATAGTCAAAGGCTTGCCATTTCTCATTTGATCTCCTCCAGACTCCCTACCTGGTGTATATTCTCCAACAATGTTCAGATCGCTGGTAAAAGGGGCTTTACAGTTGTGCTAAATGCTTTTTTATAGCTGCTTCAAAGCAGCTCGTTTGTCTTTTTCTCCTTGGTACTACCATTATCTGGGCTTTTGTGTTCTTCCCTAAAATTGTTCAATTTCACAGTATCGTCTGTTAGGCAGAATCAGAAAGTGAGCGTGCATTTTAGGCTGGCAAAACTGAAACCCCTTCTGCTGGCTCCCCCTGTAAGTTACTGTAACAGCTTTTTGCCTTTGGGAAATTCAGAAAGCTTTCCAATTTCAATTTAAGGGTCACTTTTTGTTCCAAGATACTTGCAAACAAATACTACTGAGGAACAGGAATGAGGTGATAGCTAAGGGAAAGAATTTGTTGCCTAGGACTTGTTAATTAAAAATTAAATTAACACAGGGTCTAATCTCAATAGAAATGTAACTTATTTTGAAACAGATAAAAAAAAAAAAAAGGCAACATATTAACTTGAAGCATGCTGGTGAGATGTTTTATTCTCCTAAATACAGCAAACCTGAATTCACCTACAAGGTGAAAGTGATCTATTGCCCTTACTCAGCAGACCAAGAAAGTAAACAATAAGCAAAACAAATAAGCAGTCAGATGTTAAGTGTTTGCAGTGTCACCAGTATCAGGAAAAGGGTTTAACCCTTCTTCCTTTGCACAGGGACATTGTCCAGCCAACCAAAGGGGATCTGTGCCCTTTCTTAGATCAGAAGGAAAACCCCACTTTCAGACTGTCCCGTTACTTGGATGTCTGGCTCTTTGGGATACAGACACAGCAGACAAGTGGCACAGCATGCAACTAACGCCATCTGCTATGAACTGTGCATCCTTTGGGCACCTCATCCCCTCCAAAAAGGAAAGAGAATTCCCCTGCCCAGCCTCTCCTTCCTTAGGCACAAGGAAAGACTTAGCGTCTCCCTTGTTACATCACACGTGAATTTACTTCAGAGCCTCTGACAAGCTTTATACAAGCTTATTTTCTGACAGCTTTTTTAATACGGGGGGGCACTGTGAAACATTTTGACTGTACCAAGAAGGGGTGAGTACCTGCTCCACTCTTGTGTAGCCCAGGCACATGGCCATTCTCTTGCCAAAATGTACAGTTTCTGCTTTCATCCAAAATTCTGCTGGGGAAGACATATAATAAACACTTCACAAAGAGTCATCTGGAGCAATTAATGCCTTCCAGGATACACTGTAAATAGAAGGGAACAGAATCTGCTCTGTTTAGAGCCCAGGAGCAGGAGCAAAATTTTCTCTGTGACTTTGAGCCCTTCTTTGTCTGGCTGTATCAGCTGGTTCACCTTTGAGGAGGGCACACTGCCCACCTGGGATACAACCCTGTTACCAACCCTGCTTGTTTCCTATCCCCTGCTGTAAGGTGCAGTGGAAGAGGAAGCACAAGTGGTACTTTCCTTCTCCAGTTTCCACATGCCCCTGCTGCCTCCCACCCCTGAAGATTTACCTTTCTCTCCTCACTAAAGCAGAGTTGATTGCTGCATTAAGAGACAGGCCATTCTCCCACAGGAGGCTCTGACAGCAAACCTCAGCAGACTCTTAGAGGACAGAGGAAAACAAAACTATAGTGAATTTGTTTAAGGGGCCAGAATAACCTTTAACAGAACCACCTGGGGCAAGGAAGCAGACAGCTCTTCAGCTGAAAGCCCGTGCACATTTCCTTACAGTCCAGGGGACAGAGCTTCTCAGGAGGAATAGCAACCCAGTCACACTGCTCTGCTGGAGCTAGCATGCAGAGGGATGGTCACAGCCTTCCACTTACATGACGGGTGACTACTGAGCTCCCAGCCAGGAAGAAGACTACACTGGTCATGGATTATTCACATCCCTTCAGCTGCACAGCACAACTTGGAAAAACCCCTTACCTCTCTGTGGAGCTTATTGACTCAAAGCCTAAGCAGAGATCAAACGCTCTTCTGGAAGGGATGGAAAATCTGAGGAAATGTAGAAAAGTAGACATCATGAGAGCAGGCAAACCTCAAGCCCTCTGAGGCTTTTTACTAGGGGACAAGGTTACACAGACTAAAGCTCGGTAGAGCCAAGAAGTTTAGTCTTAACTCTGCCTGTTTTAGGGGTATGACCTGAGCCCATATAAGTGGCTGCTAATAACTTGCTATGCTCCCCTTGAGAAGTGCACGAGGGAGCCAAGCACAATAACAGCCATCAAGTCAGGGTCCCCCCCTAGTACTGAAGGCAGACAAACAGAGCAGCTCAGGGATGGAAGCCAGACTCACCAAGTCCCAATCCTCAGAAAAGCTCATGACAACAAAGCTGGTTAAGGTCTGCTAATAACAACTGTGGTCAGACACCATCCAGCGATCACCTGGCAGCTCCAGGTAGAATAGGACCAAATTCAGGTCAAGAAAGCAGTCCATAAACCACAGTCCAAAGCAGTAAGAACTGCAATGAACACATCAAGCCAGAAACCACTACTCATAGCTTGGACAAATAGGGAGGGCCCCAGACTGAGCTTAAATAGAGCACCAAGGCCATAGGTGTGGATGAAGGCTTCAGGTGAGCCTGGTTAGAGCAGATAAGGCCTATTAGTACCCTCAGGACTCTTCTGTCATAAGCCTCTCTCCTTACATACTGACTTGAGAAAGCAGAGGGGATTTCCTAGTCCTCAATAAGTGAAGTGTCTTCACTGGAAAGAACCCAGAGATGGTTTATACCTCTCCTTGTTAAACTCAAAAGTCCAGTGTTATCTTCAGAGGAAACCTTGCATTCTGTAATAGTTGGCTAAGCTGGAATGAGGATATCTTCAGAGCAGAGGGAGCAGCCTATACTGAAGAGGGCTGGTGTCTGTTGACTCTAAGCAGAGCTATGCATTGGCTCTTGGGGACTACTGACATTCCTACATTTGTGTTTCCATATTGTTTGATGGGACTGAAACTCCTCGGCATCTTTTACAAAGGACAGTTACTTTCAGATCTCTTTGGGCAGTAGATAACCCAAAGACAAAACTTGCCACCACTCCTGGGTTCCCCCCACAGCTTCACTTCAGCTTTAGATGGAAGTGACTTGCAAGATGAGCAGAAAGGAGGACAATCCCCTTCCAAAGAGCTTTTGCTGAGAAGATGCAGTACTTAGCAGCCCCTCAAGGCTCCTCAGAGACATTTAGTTGTGGCCTAGGAGCATGCTGGATGGCTGGAGTCATTGGCAGACCAGCGCTCCATGATAATGGAGACATTAAATCAGTCACGACAGCAAGAACTGCATAATAGATGCAAAATGCAGCAGAAGCCTGATCCGATTTTGGCTCTGCCTTTTTCAGTGGAAAAGTATTTTAGGAGATGGAAAAATACTAGGAAGTTCAGAGCGCATCCTCCCTGCAGCGTGGCATGAGGGGTAACTGTCTGCAGGGAAT
Organism: Megaceryle maxima; assembly: GCA_024605025.1. Taxonomy (NCBI): domain Eukaryota; kingdom Metazoa; phylum Chordata; class Aves; order Coraciiformes; family Cerylidae; genus Megaceryle; species Megaceryle maxima. Next base: position 3,509 of record JANHGN010005841.1, on the reverse strand, counting down.
TGCCTGTATCTGTAGGTACACATCTTCTGTAAACATAGTTCCATACTGTCTTCAGAGCTCAGTAACCACATGCTGGAATTTGGGTCCTCAGGTCAGTCAAGGTCAACAAAGACAGAGCTATAAGCAAGTAAGAAATGGCCCTCCTGGTTGAGCTGCAACAGATTGCCCTTCTCTAGGACAGGAAAATGACACTATCCAACACAACTGCTACATCCTACAGTTACAATGGGAAAGTTCTTGTCAACTGGTTTCCAGACAGCTCTTTAGTAAACACACAGGAGATGGACAGAGCGGATTCCAGACAAGGTCTGGCATGGGGGAAAGTGAAGCACTGCTGGTCCAGAAATGCTGCATGTGCTAATTTTTCCAAGTGTCTTTGACATTCATTTGAGGGGAAAAAAAAAAAAGTCTTACTAGAGGTAGAACTTCCCGTATTCAAGGGGCATCTGCCATTTGACAAGCAGGCTCAGAAACAGCCATTGTATCCATTCCTGGATACAACCCAGGACTTGCAGATGTACTGTGTTGGTTTATGATCACAGTAAAGGCAGAAGCTGTCAAGACTCTAAACCCTGTCAGTAGGTAGGAAAGAGCTTGTGGGGAAGGGGGGGGGGGCTTGTCTCCCCCTTTTTCCCAGATCACACACCCTCACACATTTGCTGGTTATCTGCAGACACCTGCTCACGTACCTGAAGGAGGTGTGGCGGCAGTGTTTGTATGTGTATGTGTGTCTATACATGCTCTGTTCTGGGCTAAGGTCAGACAGCTTTTTATAAGGTGCAGAGAGCCACGCTGTTTGCTCAGGAGTGTGCACACAGCATGCCCAAATTAAACTGGATCAGGCTCTGGCCCATCATGCCTTTTTCAAATCAAGACAGTCTTCTAAGCCAGCCTCACACAGCATTTGCCAACAATCACAATCCCAAGGGGGGAATGACCACTATAAGGGATGCTGCCTGGCTTCACAAAGCCCTGTCTGCTTTGCAAGGAGCACCCTCATCATCAACTGTCTGAGCACAGGCACAGCCTGCTATGGACAAATCTCACCTCCCAAGACTCTTGCTTTTCCCCTAGGTTGTCAGAGGCAGTGTGCAATGTTTGAATCGCAGCAGCGAGAAGCCAAGTGCTCAAGCTTGGCTAAACTCAAGGTTGTCAGGGGAGCAACTCCTCTTTTTATGAGAGCATGGTTTGGCTTGCCAATCTCCAGAGCCCTGTGGTAAAACCCTTGCTACGTTTGGCCGGAATGTGCCCCTGGCAGGGCAGGCCCTGTTCAAAGCAGCATCTGTGTTCACCCCTGTCTGTGCCCCTGTCCAGACCAGACACCTGATATAGTCAACAGCCAGAGCTTGCTCCAGGGAACCTGAAAAGCTCAGTGGCCGTGAGAGGAAGAACATGCCTTCAGACTGGCATTAACACTCCACGGAGCGGCTGATGCCAACATTAGCAAGGGCGCAGCTGCAAGAATTCATTGCTCTGCTGGATGCTGGCAACACAAGGTGGGAAGGCACAACTGTCTTTGTAGTGAGGATTCAGGAGGAGGCAGAGCAAGCAAAGTGACAAACAAGTGACTCCAACAATGACATCTCTTTGTTGTCACTGCTCATGCTATGTGCCAAGTGAGGTGGGACCAGAGCACAGGACGTAGAAGTTGTAGAACAAAACTAAAGGGTGACTGTCAACCACCCTGTACAGCAGCAGGGCAAGGAGCTGGGAAAATCATGAGTCCCATTTTGTCCTTGTGTCTTCTCTCATGGTTTGCAGTGACATGCTTGACCATATATTTAACTCCATGTGGGCCACTACAGGCAGAGCAGAGGCTTCAGAAGATTGCAGGTGGGTAGGAAGCATTTTGCATTTCTCCAGTGTGACAGAAAAATACTCTTCCCACCCCCCCCCAGTGCTCATCCTTGCAACACCCACCTTGTTTGCTTGACAAGCATTTCATCCCTTGTTACCATCACTGCTTTTCCTGTCTCAGGGACAGCACTTTCCCCGGTCAGGCATGTGAATTACCACCGAGCTGGCCACAGCTGGCAAGTGCTGGCAGTTGCTCTCCCCAGGGATATTCTCTGCCCATTAGGAGGTGAGGCACTAAGGGCCCTGTGCCCAGCCCTGAGGAACCACATACTGGTCCCCACCCTGTGATTTCAGGCACACAGCAGCTCTGCCATCCCCAGCACACACCTGACGCAGGCACACAGTCAGGGGGCAAAGAACTAGCTCAGGCATTAAAGATATGGCAAAAATTGTCTCTATGGGCTGCCTGCAGAAAGCCCTGGTAGACAGAGACCCACTGGGAAGGGAAAAAAAGAAAACCAAACAACAGCCAAAACAGTTAAACAAATACACAGGGGGGAGCTGGCAGACACAAAAGGCAACACACAGAGCCAGTTTCAGGCCGAGTCATATGCTAAGCCCCCAGCAGGGTTAAAGCACTGCCAGCTCCCCATAACAGCCAGGCTGAGAGGACACACACACACACGCACATCACCATGACAAACCCCCCAGCACTGACAGCCAGGACATGTCTACTTGGCCAGCACAGAATTGCAGCAGCCAGCTCATAAATTTTCTCAAGCACAGGTGGTAGGAGGCTGGAGGTGTCTTACACTCTCCTAAGTCTATCCAGGCAAAGCATGTTCACTGCAGACCTCATCTGCATCTTGGGGACGGTTTACTGCTTCTCCCAGACTGGAATCCAAAGACCAACCAAAATATAAGATCAAGGCTTGTCTAACCCAAGAGAGGGAAAGGGAGGTGGGAGATAAGTACTGAGACAGGACAGCCTCAAAGTGATACTAACATTATCAGAACAAAGTCCCACAGAGGGATCAGTGCTCCAATAAGCAGACAAGATGGGAAGGAGCCACTGGAAGCAGGCCTTTGGTGGAAAAGGCACTGTTCATGACACTGCCCTGTGGACAGCTGTGTCCTGGCATCTATCCACGCTGAAGGTGTGCAATAGCTGAGACCAGCACCAGCCGTTTCTACTAACCTGAAGAGCAAACATGAGATGTGTTTGTACTCAAACCCAAGCCCACAAACTGCTGAGCAGCAGTTCCAGCATAGAGGTTTCCCTGTGGCTGCAGGAGTTCCAAAAGAGGAGGAAACAAAAGTATTGAAAACCAGATGTATTCAAAATGCACTGTGAGAAAATTGCATGGGAACTCTGAACCCATCCTGTCCTCCCTGAACACCTCCAGCTCAGGGCTACTCCGTTGCTACTCCCCCAAAACAGCACCACAAGTACTTCACCCTTAACACCATCTCTCACACCCATGTGTTCGGTTTAGGTGCCAGCACTGTGATCCAGCCATAAATTCACATCTGCTGACAGCTGCACAGGGATAACATCCAGTAAACCTGGGGAAGCCCCTTCCCTAAGGTTTGTAGACATTCTCCATCATGTACTGAAGGAACTTTCACTGCCTTTACAGATCACAACTAATATTAGAAATTTTAATTTATTAGAAATGTTTTATTTCCATTGTCATCTTTCTCTTCCCACC
>JANHGN010005840.1:6840-28779 GCA_024605025.1 Megaceryle maxima | reverse complement strand
AGTGAATATGAAATTAATTACTCTAGTGACTAGAAAGAAAAACATAGCTAAGCTGGGGATCTGTCAGTTCACCTGCCAGTGTGTGTGTGTGTCTTGCTGCTGAAATTTTCAAGTCCTGCCAAAGTTTCAAGTATGGGATTTGATTTTGCCCTGCTGCTCATCTTCTGTGTCTACATATCATTTACACCTCGAGATACTTGGAAAAAAAAAATAATCAAAAGCAATCTAATAGTTAATAGTTGCTTTCTTCCTATTATTTTTAAAACCCTGCAGTTTTTTAAATAAAATTTTAATACTATTGTTCCAGTTATCTGCTAGTAAAGGAAAAAGGAAATCTCAAGGTAACGGCAGTGAGTTATAGTTGAAAATCATCTTCTATGCATGTTGAATCAAAAAGAAACCACTTGGTTTAAACCCTTCATCTAGTTGTAAACATTTGCTAATCCTCCGTTACTTGCAGAGGATTATGATTTTTTTCTATAAAATCACATTTAAAAGGTAATTAGTTATGTGAGATATTAACTGATTCATATTTAATAGATTTTTTTTTTAAATCCATATAAATATAAATAAAGAATGGTAAAACCTCAAGAAAAATAATATACATTTAGTGCAAGTTATGAATTACATTTCTTCCTACCATGTCAGCAGTGGAACAAATTTTGTGGAGAAGAAAAACTAAAAATGACCATTTTCAAATTTTACAGAGGGGGAAAAAGAGATCTCCAGTGTTGTAGCATGCAATTTTTACCAGATACACGTATACAGAATTGTTCCAGCTCTTAACTAGTAGAATAGCAGTATTTTTCCTTATACTGCACAACATTGGTATATATCATAGTGTTTCCAATAATACAAAAATTGCATAAGACCAGGTCACATTATTGATAATTTCTGCAGCAAAACCAGTATTTTTCTTTGAAATGCTAGTTTCCTGTGGTTTTAATTTTTCTCATATCACGACAGCACACGGGTTGAAAGAAGTCTCACATGGTTCTTGCAAGGTATTACCTGTTCAATCTGGTTTTGTTGCAGTGGATCTGTACTGCCCTAAGCATTTCATGATGCACAAACTTACGCATTTAATGGCACAAGAAAAACCTCCCTTCTTGTGATCGAACCTCAGCAACTCACAGTACATCTCAATATGAGAAACAACTGCTTCAAAAAGGGCACACCAATTTTAAAGAGGCTTTTGCGGCTCAGGAGAGAGAGAAATAAAGCTCTTCTGGAATGTAGAAAGGTGACGTGTAATAATAATTAATACATTTCATGACTTAACACAACAGTGTTCAATGGTAAAAAGGGCAAGACCTTTCAGTCTCTGTAAGATGGCTCTATTCAGAATGATCCCTCCAGAAACAGGGACTAGTAACACATCTCTTCAATGCTGAAGTACCAGGCTGGGGCTGGAGAATTGTGCCACCTCGCACGGCTCACCCAACTGCACTATCATGGCAGACCTGACGTCTCGGGACGCATCCAGTGCAGGACAGCAGCTCTCCCTTCCCACGCTCCCTTCAGCCTTCCTCCTCGCCACAGATTCCCCCAGACCAACTCCTGATTTCCAGCAGCACTGTTATGCAAAAACCCGGCTCTCGTCTCTGATTTTGGCAGTATCCCCCAGACTAAAGTGTTGTGCTATTCAACAAATGAACCTCCTCTTCTGTTTCCTCTCTCTCCTCAGCTATGGGTTTCAGTTGAACATTATTGAGGCGGGGTCTTGGTTTGCCGTCTGGGCCATATGACGGAGGATATCTTTTTTTGTTATAATGCCAAGGAGGCGCCTGAAAAGGATAAATGGAAGATCAGTATTAACCCAAGCAGGAAAACAATAAAGCAGAACACATCTGTAGCCAAGTCCTTTTTGTTGACAGGAATAGAGCAAAAGTAAACAGCCCGATTTTCTTATTTAAACAAAAACCTTTTATTAATCAAAATATTGAGGAACCACCAGTTTGTTAAAAGACAACAATATCAGAGACACCACATCAGATGGTCTCTGACAGCTGTAGTCCATTTTAATGAAATACAAGCAATACAAGTAGAGCCCATGACAATTTTATTTAACTTTTTGTTTCTACAAAAATGAAATTTTGATTAGCGTATGCCAACAAAAAAGTAACAAAGAGGGACAAAGAAAAAAGAGGAATGAAAAAGAAGTGATACTGATCCCATCTCATAAGGGAGGAATGTTTCAACCTAGCCATCAGAAGTCATGTACCGCTTGATGGCCCAAAATCTTAATAGCAAGTAAAATTCCCCTTCCCTCCATTTTTAAATCGTAAGGATCCTCCCAGTCTGACGCACTGGCTCAGGCTGAATGCGTTCATAGGAGCACACTGTATTGGCCAAGAAACTTGTTGTAAAATAAACAATAGTTAACTAGTTTTTGGAATTCACAGCTTTAGAAAATAAATTGTGAATAATAAAAGAAAATTATCTTTTTCCAATTTAGATACTGTGCTCTTATGACAAGGTCTTCATGGCTTTTAAAATTATAACTCTGTAAAATACCAAAAGGGGTGAGGCTGTCCAAAAGGATAATATCACAGGAGAAGCAAAGAGCAGAATGGATGAGCGGCTGCCCTTGTTATTCTGGTTAGTACATTTCGGTTTGTCTTATTAAAGGACGCATGAAATACTTGTGAAATATTAGCATAAAATGAGAACATAATTAGCATGGTTTGCACGTAAGCAGCTAAACTTGGTGGGTATGTTTAGTAGAGATGTAACTAGCAACCCATGTCCAAATTAAGACAAAGTCTACCATCTATCTAAGGTTAGTTCACAACATCATGGTTAAAACAGTATCTAGATTCTCAAGCCAACAGTCAACATAGTCACCTGCCACGTAGTGGCCTAGGATATCACTGAACATTTTATAAAGGAGTACATTAATTGCTCTAGTAGCAGCACAATCACAGGCTTTCACATAAAATCACAGGACTTCATTAAAAATAGGAGTGCTTTTTAAAAAATCATGTTGATAAAGGTGGATTTCAGGGAAGATCTAATGCTGCAATATATATTAAAAATATGCTTGGTATTGCTTCTCAAAAGATGTGATACTTTGCTATTTAACAGCTATTTACAGCTGTCAAGATCAGAAAAGGAAACTGGCATACAGAGAAATCTCAATTTGCAGTAGGCAGGGAAAAAGTATTCCTAGCTGCGTGCTTTCCCACCTGGGGAAATCAGCAGATCAACCAGATGGATCTACGTGATCTCAAGAACAAAGACATCAGAAAGTCTATTGTTTACTTTCCTTTAATGTTGTGACTAACAGTATATCCATATTAACAGCATAACTTCTACAAACAGATTTTGTGCAATTTTTTTATGGTTTAATACAAATTTTTAGCATAAGATTATTCAGCCGATGTCATAAAAGCCCTGAACAGTTCACAAGTTTCATGCTTCCTGACTTCTAATGTGTCTAATTATGAGATCTGATATATCTAATCACCAAGGGTTCGACGTGCTGCTTTAGTTGCTCGAGATGCTCTAATATGTTCTTCTTTGTGATGATCCCCAAGACAATCCTGAAACAGATCATGTTATGCTAATAACTGTGTGTGAAATCAAAATAAAAAAAAAAATAATCTAATCATAATGAAAAAAGATTAGCATAGAGGAAAAAAAAAAAAAAAAGAATGGTTGCAGGAAAGCTAATGAGATAATTAAATGAAAAATGATTTGAAAGTCAGTACCCTTTCCCAGTCATTGCCTTTTTTCTCCCAAAGTGCTGAACACAATTGGATCTCCAACCGCCCCAGAGCAGTATGTTTCTCATACCAAGCACGCACCAGGGAAGCATACTTCATCCTCTCTCCCCAAATTCATGTCTCCGGGTTTTAGAGGCACTGAAACTAAAATCTACTTTACTGCCTTTGTTTAATGGTTATTTCTCCTCACATATACAGACAATTATTCACATTTTAATAAGCCACAGTAGATGAACAAAGTAATAACTGTGTGAAGTCACAGCAATTGAGGTTTGAAGCTGCCCTATGGAGTAGGATTATCTGGTGACCTTAGAAACAGACAAATTCAGACAAATTTCTCATTCATGGCAGTATAAATCAAGAGCAACTCCCTGGAATCAACATTCTGGTACAAATTAGGAAGAGTGAGGCTCAGTCTTTATATATCTCTGTCATCAGCACCAACTTCTGCACAGTTCCTATTCCAATATGGATTGGAACCAGTAAGTTAATATGTTTTTATGTGGGTATATTTAGTTTGCAGAAAATCTGCCAAAATACAGATTAGTCCCTGATGTCCACGTGGCTATATGCCATGGCTAGATACCACCAGTACTAGTATTTACTATCCAATCTTGCTGAAATGGACAGTGTGCTCATGGAATAGCACGAGTTTGTAAGTTGAAGTAAGACAACAAATATGAATATCTGAAAACAGTGAATTATTAAGGCTATCCACACTTGCTGCTACTTTATCATAAAATATTTACAAATTTATAGTACATTTTGACATAGCTTTGCACAATTAATCTTTCTTTAGAGTCAATTTTAATGTCAATGTCTGAGCACTCAACCATAAGAGAAACAAAGAAAAAAATCATCATAGTAAATATTCTTCATCAAAGTTTTATCAATTCAAATTTCTCTCCCCAAAGCACGAGTAATTGCATGCCTGCACTGACTTCTAAGTGGCAGATCACTATGTCCTTTCCCCATCAAAGAAAGGTTTTTAAAATAATTTATGCTTCTGAAAACATCTCCTCGCCATTCAATGCAGAGGTGCATTGAAGAAGGAAAAAAAAAAAGAAAAAGGCAGAACATTTAAAATACATTTGTTTTAAAATACATCTGAAAAAATAATCTTGGAAACTAATGTGATATTTAAATATTTGCCACTTTTAGCAGCAGTCCTTTTGCCCACAGCAAAACAAAGTCCCACCCATATTTCAGGTTTCTTGTGTTTTGTCCCACGGACATTGATCCTAAACAATGTGGATTAGCAGACAATGTTTCACTCCTCTGGTGCTTTAAAAGACATGCTAAAGAGAAAGCAAGATACTATGGTAGGAGCTGCAATGTTTTGTGCCATGTGCTTAACAGAAGAGATACAGGAAAGTGGAATGTTAAAGGAACAGCCGCACATAAAAAGATCATGTAAAGAAAAGGAGTAATTTAGAGAAGAGGAAATTATAATGAACATTTATGTTTCCATACCAAGGCCTGATATATTTATATTTAGTGGGTAATCACATGACAACTCCCTATAGTCTCATTTACAAACATTCTAAATTTAAAATTACTTTCTTGAAATATTTTGAAGTGTTGAAAGAAAAGTTGCAGATTGAAGTTCCAGAACTAGCAGCAGTTATTTAGCTGTTAGCATTCCAAAACCAAGAACTTGGTGGTAAATCGCCGTCACTAAACTCCAGAAGAGGAGATACTGACTGGATCATTTTCTTCCTTGCTTTTTATGAACCTAGGTATTTGTAGATGTTCAACAGCCAATACACTGCACATTGCCAGAACGTATGTAAGAACACGGAAATACAGGCCTTAGACTGTGCACCACACAAGACTAAATTTCTGCAAGACAAGCTGTGTCTCTTCCATGTGCAAGCTGCACACACAAAACTTGCTGAGTGAGAATTTTTTAACAAAACATCTTAAAACAACTGAAATCACCTGCCTGCTTACTTGGAATACAAGGGAGGAGTAAGAATTTAAGAGAGGTGCCACAGCACAGTTAGGGTTCTCAGTTGCAGTACCAGTCTTACGGGCTCAAATACCATGAGACTGGAATATATCCTGGTTCAAATATTCTGATTTTGGAAGTGAAAATTACCAGACCCAACCAAATGAAGCAGCACTGCTGCCACCTTACTCACCCGTTGTGTGTTACAAGGCACTGCCTCAGACCCAGCTTCCGGAAAATATCCACCACTATTTCCATTGGTGTGTGGTCTGTCACGGTGAAAGGGCTCATATCAAGTATGCTTCTAAGCTTCAAGGGTCGAGGGCTTTCTGCTGGAAGCGATGGGGTATGCTGGGCAAAACAGACCCTGGAACTGCCAACAATCCCCTCCTGCTTCTTTCTAGCACTTTCTTTAGGAAAAAAGGGGTGGGGGGGAACAGCAGAGGAGAAAGAATTTACATTCTTGGAGTAAGGTAATTTAGTGTAAACAGCTCAATCAACAGTAGCAGACTGATGTTAATTCTCTAGATGCTGATACTCTGCTATATGCTACTGTGATGTGTTTCCATAACTGCTGATTTAGCCCTAAGCAGTGTTTGTGCAGAAACTGCAGAAGCCATCTACATTTCTTACTGCAATTAATCAATTTTTATTTACTATAAAGAGGTGGAAAGATTTAAAAAATAACATGCAGGAAGCACACAGATGGCCGCTGAAGAAATTGTGAAGGGGAAAGCCAATCTGAATTGATAGCTCCCCTGTCATTATTCCAACAGCTGTAATTACTGTTGGTTTGAAACCAAAGGACTAATTTCTTATCACTCTGAAAATGTTGTCATCTTCTTTATAATGAATTTATTTAGCTTTTTGTGAGCTGGATCCTCTTCCCTTTCATGTCTTCATCACCTTGGTGACGACAGCATTCCCCCCCCTACTTTGAACTATTTCATATAATGACTCTTTTAAACGAGCCAAAATCCAAGACTAGAGGAACTTGCTCTGTAGAGTTTCAGCAGCTGAAATAAGTCTTACCTGTGAAGTGTATTATTAGAAGAATGTTCTGCTATTCCTCCGTTTAATCTTAAGTAAATGCAAACTTAAATCAATATGATGCCTATAAGAATTTCCAAGTTTTGGACATTCCTGTACATCCCACATAGTGTAATACCATAGTATAAACAGTATTATAAACACAGGCAAAAGTTTTACTGAAGTAAACAGTGTTGTGTTTCAGGAGACTTTTGCATCTTTTTCTCAAGTGCCTTTGTTAAGGAGCTCCTTGTCAATGTACAATTTTAGAAGCTAAAAAAAACCCCCCAAAACAAACAAAAACCCCCAGTCAGCCTGTATGAGGTATCTGACCCTGAAATAAGTCTAGAAACACAGAGAGTAAATTCTAGTTTCAGCTGTAAAATCATTTAAATTGGCTTATATAATCATGCAATACTGGAAGATAATTACCTATTGCAATAGTTAAATCTCTTCTTAAAGCAAAGCCCACTAGTCTCTGTGATTCTTTTGACATAATAACAGGAAAACCATTATAGCTGGTTTCGTTGATCAAGTTTTCTATGTCTTCAACTGTCATATTATCCTGCGTCAGAACTGCTAAAGGTGGATCACTTCTTCGAGGTCTCATAACATCAGCAGCCAGTGTTGTGTGGGTAAATTCTTCCTTTGCATCCAAGAAAGGATATCCATTCAGTCGGATGTGTGCCTCATAGATGCCTTCCCTACCAAAGGCATCTCCTACCCACTTACTGGTCATGACTGCAGCCATTAGGGGCACAATATATTCCAGCCCTCCTGTTAGCTCAAAGACAATAACTACCAGGGACACAGTCATCCTTGTCACACCACCTGCAAGAAAAATGGTAGCGAGTAACATCCTACTATCAGATAATAGTAATTACCTATTTAGATTTTCCTGAGTTCCTGTTAAGAACTACAAACATAACTGTCTTTAAAAGTCATCTGACAAACATCATTCTGTATAATACAAACAGAAGCAGATGGGAAAAATGAACACAAAATTTTCAGATGTATTAAAAAATGAGTGCTAATGAGATAATAAAGGGATTTGAAAAATATATGCAGGTATTTCACGTAAATTAAGGTTAGAACTGTGTAGGTCTCCACACCACACCTAGGTTAAAAATACTGTGAAATGCAAGGAAATACAGTAGGGTAATCTGGAAAAAGAATGGAACTAATGCAGGGAAGTCACAGGTAGCAATACAGCAGCTGTTATCCAAAGGATTAGAAATTTAATGCTGTTGCTGAATCATAAAAGATAAGCAGAACTGTGAACTGATGAAGTCTCTTGGACAATGGGAGAAGACAAGGATTATATTTCTCTTTTGTTAGTTTCACGAAGTTTTTTTTTCTGCCACCGTTTCTGATGCCATATCTTCATTCAGTAAGAGAGTATGTATCTCAATGCATTCAAAAGTGATTCAAATTGAACTATTATAACCAGTAGTTTGATTGTTCTAATGCAGTTTTCCTTATGGAAAAAGTCTACTTTTTGCACCATCTGTACTAATAAGTCTTTCAATTTAATTTCTAAGACAACAAAGTTATAAACAAGCTGAGGCCTTCAAAACAACTCTTGTAGTTTGGGTGTCCAGCTTAATCCTCCTTCCATGAAGCTGATTTTCAACAATTTGTATATTGGACTTGTTAAAAATACCTCAAGCTGGACTCCTCAAATCATTAGACACTTCTGAAAGTTTTGTTTGGATTATAAATTTCAAGACCATTTTTCTTTTTGCGATTCAAGTAGACGGGGCAGCTGATCATGTCACCTCCTTGTAACAATTCCAACAGTACTTGACTGCAAATCCTCTACTCCATTTCAAGAAGCTGATTTTTCTGACATACTAACAACACCTCTTGATACCAGAAAGAGAAAGAAAACACTACTATTTAAATTCTTCTGTTTCTCGTCAATTTACATTTCACGTTATTCCTCAGATCATAAGAATCTGACAGTCTTGTGTAGAGATATTATTCTGAAGACAGATAAGTCCACATAAAAAGGTGTTTCAAAACTGCATGCTTGCATTTCCTTTCATTTTTTTTTTAATGATTATTCTGGCAACATACAAGAAATCAGATACTTATTTACTTTGTTATATTTTATTTACCTAAGCATGCAGCAGCACCAACCATGGCATAAAGACCAGGTGTAATACAATCAGCTCCAACTTCACACCACTCCTTGAAAATGAACCAGTCATGATGGTAGTAAGCCAGCTGCTCCACTGCAATTCCTACAATCCTTCCTGCTATTGCTCCAATTGCCATACTAGGTATGAACAACCCAGATGGAACCTGCAACAAAAGCAGAACAACTGCTGTCATGCTGATAAGAACATACCTAATGCACTGTTTTTCATGTAATGTTTTGTTGTGGTGTTTTTTGCGTTTGTTTTTCTGGTGTTTTTTTTGTTGTTGTTGTTCTGGTTTGTTTGTTTTGTTGTTTTTTGGGTTTTTTTTAAAGATGCAAATGCTCAAACTGTCAGCTTAAAACCATATAAATTGACCTTGTAAGGTTAGTAAAACTTAACACAATGCTATTGATACCTCTGATCAACCTGGTTAGCTGAATCCCTTTTATGAGCCCTATGTTTCTATTTTACTGTACTTAAGAACAAATTTATCCCTAATACAGGACCACAAACTAGACCCTGGGTGCCAACAGCACAATTCTTATCATATGTGTGTCCAGTCTGAGCTGTGCAACTAGCACTAAAAAGTGTTCCTATTTCCCATGTTCCTCATTACTTCCATGTTCCTCTGCATCAACATTCACTTACTAAACAAGCTTTGCACATAAGACTGTCTTCCCAAACTGCTTCCTAACACTGCTATAAATCAGATAGCCAACTAAACAGATGATTTTTAAGAGAGGCTTTTCTTACTCTATTGCTGTGTCCCATACAAAGCAGTGTAAATAGAATGCTAAATACATCAAGAGTAAAAGATAGGACAGTTCTCATTGGAAAAAAACCAACCAAACAAACAAAACAAACCCAGGTAACACATTACTGTGAAAAACAAAAGTTCCCACTGCAATTTTAGTTATTTTAACTGTTTTTCTGTTATTAACTAAAATCTGAAAAGGCCACACAGCCACCACCATGACTTAGTAAAATATTATTGCAAGTCTTGCTTTTATCAGCAGCTTTGTAATGAGTGAGGAGGGTTCACGTGAGAAACTGCAGTTGTGTATCTTTTTTCCTTCTTAGGAAGCTAATCTTTCCAAAAACATACTGGTGTCTACATGTCTCGTTAAAATGGAAATGCCCACCGCTTCTCCTCACAATAGTTGGTAGTATCAAAATCTTTCTACTTTGACTGAGGTACAGACCTGTCTACAAATAAGTAGTAGTATATTTACTTTTTGTCTAAATGCATCTACACTTATCTTCTCAGAATAACTTCATTAAAAATTGCACTTTTGGTGTAGCAGGGCACATAATCTATTTTTTTTTCTCCACTATACAGTTGTGAAATTTAAGTACTGTGCAATTCCAAACTAAAGATTTTTCCTTGGAAGCCAATAGCTGGTGCAGAACTGTATTTCCAAATCTATTTTCTATTATTATTATACTGCCAATATTTATGGTTGCAAAGATGACTTCTACCAGACAGACCAAGGACAAATATAACATATTTTGTGTTTGAAAACCAGCAGCACAGGGTTTTTTTTGGGGGGAGAAGTTTAATAATCCTTCATTCCCATCCTGAATTAGCTAGTATTTCAGTGTTGGCAGAATTAACTATTCAGCATTTTTGTCTAACATCCAAACTGTGCATTTACAGTATCATAGACTCGTTAGGGTTGGAAGAGACCTTTTAAGATTATCAAGTCCAACCATTAACCCAGCACTGCCAAGTATGCCACTAAACAATGTCACTAAGCACCACAGCTAAAAGTCTTTTAAATATCTTCAGGATGGGGATTCAGCCACTTCCCTGGGCAGCCTGTTCTACTGCTTTACAATCTTTCTGTGAAGAAATTTTTCCTCATGTCCATCCTAACCCTCCCCTGGCACAACCCGAGGCTGTTTCCTCGTCTGATTGCTTGTTACTTGGGAGAACAGACCTGACCCCCACCTTGCTATAACCTCCTTTCAGGCAGCTGTAGAGCGCGATAGGGTCTCCCCATGCTTCCTTTCCCCCAGACTAAACAACCCCAGCTCTCCCAGCCACTCCTCATAAGACTTGTGCTCCAGACCCTTCACCAGCTCCACTGCCCTTCTTTGGACACGCTCAAGCACCTCAATGTCCTCTTGTAGTGGGGGGCCAAAAACTGAACACAGTACTTGAGGTGCAGCCTCACCTGTACCAAGTACAGTGGGACGATCACTTCCTAGTCCTGCTGGCCACACTATTTCTGAAACAATGCATCTGAACCCCTTTCTAACTGTTAAAATCCAATTTTTTTTCCTGAGTGAAATTCCTTCCTGGTGAACCATTCAATAGCACTCTGAAAAAAAATAACATTTCATATAAAAAAGTAATTGAATAAATCTTTGAAATGGCCTCAGACTCCAGTCTGTACAGCAGCATGCCACCTAAATTCAGTCTCCACATGGAAATTACATCCGAATTGTTTCTGGTCCTGTGTTATAATTTTTTTTTTTAATGAGTCTAGCTTCTTCTCTGCTTTCCAGTATGTGTGGATAATGGTCAAAGTCTAATTGTAATTATGATTTTACAGCTGCATTCATTTGCATAAGCCTCTGAATCAGAAGTCACAAAGTGGAGAGGAACTTTTATGGAGCTGCAAAAATAAAAAGTGTGGTTCTACTTTGTCTCAGCTTTCTTCTCCAGTGCATGCCAGCCTAACTCAAGTTATCCTACAGAGGAGAATATTTGTTCTTTGGCACGTGTTGTCTTTAAAACAAGGAAGGAACTTCTTTGGTAGTGCAGCTGCATACCAGTCATGTTCTGAGGCAAAGCTGTAATCTTACCTCAATTGTTATTATTGTGTCTAAAAGCTGATGGTCAAGTCTACTGATAATAATCAGTACCATATACCTACAAAAGCCTGAAAGAAAATAAACCAAACCAAACCAAACCAAACCAAAACCCCACAAATGGCTGCCATATCAACTTTCTGGTGACCCTTGTTCATGGCAGTAAGAGCAGCAGGAATCACTTGCCCCACAGGCGGCATCTAAGTTGCTTTGCATACCTCACAGGAAAACACTTCCTGTTGGGTAGACAAGTGTTTGCACAGGGCTGCAGCTCCAGGAACAGACCTGGAGAGCCCAAAGGATCCTTAATAATGATTTAAATTACAAAGAAGTATTTGTTTTTTATTTATTTTGAATTTTCTCCTCTTATAGAAATAAAGCTTAAAATGCAAATAAATGTAACACTAAAGTGCCACTCACTTCTCTAGGTATTAACTGATGGTCTAAGCAGCCGTATACTCTAAAGCTTCAGAGAAATGTGTGTAGTGCAGTCCATCAAGGACAGCAGCATGACGCCTTGCCTACTGGCAAAGCAATAAATATATTCTTACAACTTCACTAAAATATATCCACCAAACTGCAGATGCTGAACTTTTAAGAAAATGAACCAAAACCAAATTAAGTGTAAATTCTACCATTCTGTAATCTAGTGAATTCTAATATACAAAGTGTGATCCTATGGTGATGACCCCATGAGAAAGAGCCAGATGCACATGGACACATGAATGGTAAAAAATGCTATAATGCTTAGAAGGGGAGAGTCCTAGTTATAAATGAAGTACAGTGAGTGAATACAAAACAATCCAACTGATTGGAGCAGTCACATTATAGAATTAATGTCTGAAATCAACCTATGAAGACTAGCATTTAAAATACACCTAATGGATTCCTCTTACCCATCAAGCAAAATAAGGAAAATAACCTCAAGTAAGCGACTATAGTATTTTCTAAAACATGAGAAACACAAGACATTGTTCTATCAGTTACAGAATGACAGAATGGTTGAGGTTGGATATGGCCACTCCAGATTGTCTACCTCTGTTCAAGCACAGTCAACTACAGCAGGTTGCCCAGGACTGCACCTGGTTAAGTTTTGAGTATTTCCAAGGATGGAAGCTCAGCAAGTTCTCTGGACAACCTATTCCAGTGTTCAACTACCCTCACAGTAAAGAAGTGTTTTCCTATGCATGCAGTTACATGAACAGCAACGTACTCTGAAAAGTTAAAGCCAGTTTAAACACAAATCCTGCTTAGTGAACATTTGACAGTACAATTGTTAAGACTCGTTTGATAATGATGTACTTGAAAAAACTGTGAAGGGAGTCTCAAGACAGCAAATGATGAAAGCATGACAGTTTTATGTCGTTCAGAGAATAACCACAGCTTAGAGAGAAGCTTAAGAGGGCTCCAAAACAGAATTACAAAACAACCAGCAAAACCAAAAATTATGCTGCTTTGTAATGGAGAAGAAATTCCCATTACAGTCACATGAACAAAACCTGGTTTTAGTCAAGAAGTGCAATACTGGAAACTTCAGGAAAGAAATCATTGGCTCACTTTGACAGTCTGCAGTAATTATACTTACATGATAAATGAGGAGGGGGGAGATGAAAAAAAAAAAAACACCTAGAAGTTGTTCAAGAGGTACAGTCTTTTCTTCTTCCATGTAATAGGACTAGGGAACATGAGTGGTTATGTCTCGACTCAGCTGAACTCAGCTTTTGGAAATTTTAGAATCATCCTCATTGATGAATCAGGCCCATACAAACAGCCATCCACCCACACAGTTACTGTTCCCTACTAAATTTAACATGTTTCTATTCAGCTTAACAAAAGGCTAGTTTGAATTTAATTAAACATAATATTGTTTTCTGCAAAACTTGCTTATTTAATCAACAGTAAAAAGGCATTTTTAAAATAGAACTACACATTAAAAAAAAAAAATCTATGAACAAAGCTGCTAGCTTTGAAAGATGGAAAATGATGAAGGCAATAATTTAATAATCACAGCAGATGGATGATACAGCCACTGCATTCACACTTACCTTGATACCAAAGGTGAAGACTGTCATAATTATTTTAAATATGAGTGCTAAACACAACTGCCATATAGCTGAATAGACTCCAGTGCCTGCTGGACGGTCAGGAATATCATCTACTATTTTACTTGCATTCATATCATTTCTGTAGTCACAGAGAGATGAGGATTCTAATGGCCCGCAGTCTGTGAAGAGCTCTTTAATAAGCTCACTGGTGTTTAGCCTTGTATACGGATTAGGAAATGCAATGACAGCTGTTATTGCTGCAACAATAATAACCTCCAGGACAGGATACTTCCCAAATTTTGTAGATTTGCGTCGACGACACCACGCAATGTTTGCTCGGATGAAAAACGCTCCCCAGAGCCCACCAAATACTCCCAGAAGAATAAAAGGAAGCAGTTCAAAAAGGTACCAAGGAGTGTGATATTCCACATAAAAAAGAACTAGGCGGCTATTACCAAAAGGATTGATGGACCTTAAAACAAATGCAGCTACTAAAGCAGCAAAAAATGATCTCCATAAAGTCTTCAGTGGGAAATAGTAACTGACCTGCAAAAGGCAATACATGAGAATTATTAGTGATTTGATTAAAAATACTGCACAGACAACTGTATGCATGTGTCTGTGCAGTACTGCTACTCACATGGTATACACTATAAAAAACAGTACTCTTACATTATCAGTATTATTCCTATCGCTCGGAGCACCGGTGCTCCAGCACATACGACATTCTTTAAATGCTCTGTAACTCTTCATAACTTATATTAAAGTCAATACTAAAGCAGCACTGAAACCACTGCTTGTTTAAGACCGTTAGGATATAATGCATAACAACTTCTCTTTAAAAGCTCCTCTGTTTTGTATTTCCTTCTAGAATTCCTAAGAACCAGACTGTGTACTGGGCTGCTCTCCCAAATTTCCTGCAAATACTGTTTCATCTCCATTCAACCTACACCGACAGGTTTCTGGCAGATGTATTATTTTTATGAAGTATGATTAAAACATTAAAAAAAAAAAAATCCTCAAAATGCAAAGACATACTTAAGCCCCACTTAGCCTGATTTGAATTTCAAGAGAGTTTTCTTCAGTGCTTTTTTGGAATATTTTTGGCAACAAAGAAATTTCTCAAAATCTCCTAATGATATAGCAAAGTTATGCATTAAAGAATATTTTCCTTCCTTTTTTTTTCAACTCAGGCATTTTGTTTTCTTTTAAAATACTAATGAACTAAATGATTATTATGTATTTTGAAAATAACTAATGAAAACTAATTTAATACAAAACTTTTCTTGGAGAAGAGAGTTTGGTTGCCTTGGAAGTCAGTTTTATTCCATATTTGCTGTTCTAATAATTAACATATTCAATTGTGTTTAGTGTCTGAAACTTTAAGAAAAGTGATGTTTAAAAACTTGCTTCACCAAACTGTCAAATAGGCTTCTAGAGCCTTTTTCAGAAAGAAAAAAATTTTTAAAAAAAGCCCCTAGAGTGAAAAACTGCTTTATCTCTATGTGTATGTTAACTGTAATTACTAATTGACTCAGGCCTTCTCCATAAAAATATACCTGTGAATAAACCAAAACGGACATTCATCCAAAGGAAAAAAAAAAAAGAAAAAGAAAAAAGGAAAAAAAAAATCTTGCTTGCTGGTAACAGGACTCTTGACTTTGAAATGTGGGTCCTTCTTAGGAAAGGAAGCAGGAACTTAAAGGAGTCTCAGATTACTGATGCCAAGAGATTTTCTTTTTTCAGTGCCACCTCTTGACATACCTCCTCCAGACTGAAAAGGACTCCACCAATTGGGGCACCAAAGGCTACAGATACTCCTGCTGCTGAGGCAGCTGACAACACCTGGAAAAAAACAACAGTGAGGGGATTTTTTCCAGTCTCATATATGCTTTAAACATGAAAAACAAAATCTCATTACAGTTAGTTCCTTCCATGTTTCTATCAAGGACACACAGACTTGCTAACAGAAAAACATTAAGTGTATCATAATGCTCCTAAGATACAGCCAGAACAGCCACTGACCGGGTATTAGCCACGAGGAAGCCAAGGACACTGCTAAAAGCCTCCCCACCAAAGCACCCGAAGGAGTGTATGTTTCAGTGTGAAACTCATTTTCAAGAAACTGTTACAAGCCTTCTCTGTGCTCGAGCAGACAGTTCCACTGTGCCCTAAGTAAGGCAACCGTGTCAGAAGACCAGCTTGGTTGAACTGGGAACTTCTTGTGGAACTCAAGAAGAAAAAAGAAACTGGATGATCTCTGGAAGCAAGGTCAGGTTTTGCAGGAAGCTTACAGAGCTGTGGTTCATATATGCAGGAAGAAAACAATGGCCAAAGCTCAATTAGGGTTGAAACTGGCCAGTGTTGTGTCTGTTAACAAGGGCTTTTGAAGAATGTTAATAGCAAGAGGAGGTCTAAAGACAATACTGGACTGATACCTGTTGAAGATGGTCATCTGACCAACAATGATGAGGAAAAAGTGAAGGCGTTCAATGTTTTTCTTGCCTTAGTTTTTAATAACACTTACAGACTGCCCTGTCCCAAACTGGAGAACCACAAGGGGTCATCAACCACAAACATTATTCAAGGAACATAAATTGATGACTAACTATGCAACTTTTCTATCAGTCCTGGTGATATGTGCTCAGTAGCCTTCAAGAAAAAAACTTGTAAAAAGATCTGAGGTGAACTGCAATTAAGGGAGATATTAAGAGGAACTGAAGCAGCTGCTGGTCCTACAGCATCATGGATGAATTACATTCAGTATATAAGGATGGTTGTCTGCTAATTATAACAATATTGGTCAAATTCCTTGCAAGAACACTGATCCCCAGGTAGTGGCCCTTACACACCTGTAGAAGAATACACAGAGAAATTGAAAGGATTATTATTCTCAGATGAGTGGCTAAATCACAAGTAAATTAGATGATTTAGGAATATACAGCTTTGAAATTGGAAATGAACCTAAGATTCTCATGTTCTGCAGTCTCCTTCTAGAAACATAAGAAAGTTGAGCCTGAGAATTGAAGCACAGCTGGGATTGCACTCTTTTTATTTTTTAATACAAAAAAAATTTACTGATTTAATAAGAATGTTACAACTCGCTCCTTTCCATGACTTGCTTTTATTAGCGTGGGTCTTTCTATTGGATTTATGCAACAAGGTTTCGGTAGCAGGGTGGGCCTGCAGGAATAGCTTTTGTGAGAAGACACCAGAGACTGTCCTTATGTCCAACAGAGCCAGTTCCAGACGGCTCCAAAATGGACCCACTGCTGCCCAAAGCTGAGACAGTCAGTGATGCTGGTGGTGTCTCTGTGATAAGTTATTTAAGAAAAGGTAGAAAACACTGCACAGCATCTGTGAGCAAGAGGAGTGAGAAAAATATGAGAAAAACAACTCTGCAGATACCAAGGTCAGTGAAGAAGAGGGAGGAGGTGCTCCAGGCACTGGAGCAGAGATTCCCCTGCAGCCCATGGTGAAGACCACAGTGAGACACAGGCTGTCCCCCTGCAGCCCATGGAGAAGTATAGCAGAGCAGATCTCCAACCTGCAGCCTGTGGAGAACCCCATGCAAAAACAGGTGGATGTGCTCAGAAGGAAGCTGCAGTCTGTAGAGAGCACATGCCACAACAGGCTTCTGGCAAGAGCCATCGTTTGTGGAAAGAAGACCGTGCAGGAGCAGGTTTTCTGTCAGGAACTGCAGTCTGTGAGGGATCCAGGATGGATCCTGTTTCTACAGGACTGCACCCTGTGGAAAGGACTCATACTGAAGGAGCTCGTGAAGGACTGTCTCCCACGGGTGAGACTCCCTCTGGGTCAGGGGAAAAGCATGAGGAGGAAGGGGCGGCAGAGACAGTGTTACAAATTGACTGCAGCCCCCATTCCCCATCCCTCCGTGCTGCTTTGGGATGGAAAAGGCAGGAATGGAAATTGAGCCTGGGAAGAAAGGAGAGTGGGGACAAGGTGTTTTTAGGTTTGTTTGTATTTCTCACTATCCTACTCTGTTACTAATTAGCAATAATCTTCTTCAAGTCTAGTCTGTTTTTCCTGTCATAGTAATTGGTGAGTGGTCTTGACCTATGAACTTTTCATCTTACTTTCTCCAGCTATCTTGCTGAGGAGGAGGGGTGAGAGAGCAGGCTGGTGGGCACCAATGCACCCCAGATGCTCGCTATCAACAACAAACTGAAATAGAGCAGAAACACTGTTGTCACCAGCCCTTTTCCAGGAATACTTTGTTTATAGGCTCAAAAGTCCTCTGCTGTCCTCACAACCAAAGACACTCAGCAATTACCAACTTGTAGAGCCAAGAACAGAAAGAATTTAAGTAAAATCAAATGGTCTCTGAAGTGGAAGAAATGCAAACTTACTCCGACATGGAAACAATTTACCTCAGAGAATGCTAGGGAAAAAACACTGTTCTTAACACAATCACTAACTATTGATAATCCAAGCCTAAACACTGCCTGAGACAACAAATACTATCTTTTTAAACAAATCAGTGTAAACACACAGTCAATACATTCTACAAATTATTTTATAACAACTTACCTCTCTTTTTTTAGCTTCATTTGTGCTGTACTTTGGAAAGAGGTAGGAAAAAATATTCCCACAGCAGCAGGCAACATGTACCAAGGGACCCTCTTTTCCTAAACTCAAACCTGATGCAACAGCCAAGACTAAAGTAATAGTTTTTATCATCAAAGTCCACTTCCCCAAGTAACCTCTGATGATGAAGCCACTCAAAATAGTTTTTATCTAGAAGAAAAAAAAATGTTATTATACTTTGCTTTTTTTCAGAAAATATTTTTTTCTTTCTAGCTGCATAAATTCAAAAATAGCCCTTTCAAAGTTACTAACTTTATCATGCTTTAAAACACGTGTTGTTCAGATTGCTACACTGAGTCCATTTGGTCACCAGTGACTTTCCATTTGTATCTTACTCTAAAACATTGGTCAGTAACATAGAACAACATTACCAATTACATTTAGTAGAAAATTAAGCTGCAGTAGCTTTTAAGACTGCATTAATTGGTTTATGATGTAAATTATCAAATAAAAGTCATAAAACTCCAGAAGGAAGAATAAACCTGCAAAAACTACACTCAAGGTCATCTACTGTAGCAATAGCCCATCTGCACCAATTTTATCCCTCTCTATTTTCTCCTTATGTCTTACCATCCCCACATAAAAACGTAACAGAAGATTCCTTGACATAAAGATGGAGAAGACCAGTCTTTTTTCCACTAGAAAAGATGTGCCTCTTGCCTAAGATATTACTTTGCTTAACAGTGTCATATTATTAGCCTGGAAACTATGCCGTATATAGGAAATAATACAGTTATCATCAGAATGGACAACGTGTCTATAAAGTGGATGTACACAAAACACTGGGCAGCTGTGTCTAGAAAGTAAAGGTTAGCTAAATTTGGAAACCAATTTAGGATGAAATCTCTTCTGGAATAATGGCACAGAACTACTCCAGGCTTATTCAGAGGTGGGGTTTGTCCTTCAACTTCTACAATACATACACATAATGAAATATTTACAGAATGACTGGAAAAGTGAGACTGAGCAGATTTTGAGTTTGGGTTTTTCCCTCCCATTCTGTGTACAGTACCAGACAGCAATAGTAAAAACAAAGAGTTTTTGAGGATATTACACATTTTATTTTGTGACTTCCTGACAGTTTGTGCTCGTTAAGGTGATTAAAACCAGTGCAACAGAATATCAATTGCTGTATCAAAGGACCCCTATTCTGTCAATGAACCACTGCTCTCTTGTCACCAAAGAGAGGGTGGAGACTGAGGGGAAGTCTGGAAATCACTCTTTAGAAGTCTACTCTCTTAAGCTAAATGCTTCCTTAAAAAGTAGTCTAGCCAGAAGCACGCAACAAAATCTACACATTCGGGAGATTCTCTGAAATTTGGGGCATTTTCTTCAGCACCATTTAGCACAATTACACTATTTTAATTTGAATAATTGTATTAATGTATTTCAAAGTCACAAGGTGCTCCCTCTTTTGCCTTCCCCCTGACCCTGTAAGGAAGCAGGAATTTTCACATGAGTAAGAAATATCTATAATGTATATATTATTTAGACCTCACCTCAGGTATCCCCGAGCCACAGGCATAGGGAGCAAATACCTTCACCAGAGACACTGCTAAGAAGGCAAAGCTCAAAGCCCAGAAAATGTACATTATGTAGTTCATTATGTATGAACCTGGACCCTAAAAACAAAACAAAACAAAATAATAAAAAAAAATAGAATATTAATTTTATGTAGGAGCAAAATCACTACTTAAAATAACCTAGAAGTACTCTTCCCGCAAGTGCACTATGCATACATTACATTAAAGAAAAGAAAAAAAAAACAAACATAGCACAGGTATTTTTTAATAGCTATTAGCTACTAAAATCTATTGAATGCTGAAGTAAATCTTCTTTATTTAAAAATGTTGTGGTTAAAAATCAGAGGACACCACAAATTACTTTTTGGGGTTTTTTTTTTATTTATAGCTGTGATCAAGAATAGAAATTCTCATGTTAATAACAGCTCCATATTCTCATAATTTCTTTACACCTGCAACACTCCAAGCCCCCGTGCAGTGCATGAAATGAACATTTATTATGCTATAACCTATTAATCAATTCAAATACCGAAAAATGGAGCAGACAGTATAACCTAAATCTGTGTGTAGTACCCTGACGTTAAGATCATTTTTTTCTTTGGGTGTTCAGTGGAGCTTTTGAGCAAAACCATCAAAGAACGCATATACACTTACTTCTGCTTGCCCAATTATTAGTTCTGCCCATGTTTTCCACTGTGGACATTTATCCCTCTCTTCAAATGTGGTCTCATTTGAACCCCAACAGCACTGTTCATGGTTAAACCACAAAGCACTAAGGCAAATGCCTTCCTTTAAGTCAGTCATCCAGTCAGCAGCAATGTCAATTAATCCTGCCAATGCCCCTGTTGTGGAAACAGTTTTGTATTAATATTCTGGTAAACAGGAATAACACAAACAGCTAAAATGAAGAAATATGCTGGTATTAATTGATGTAAACTGAAATCACAGAAAACCTAAAGAAATAAACACATATAGTATTAGTGATTTCCAGGAATATATCCTATTTTCAATATGGTAAGATTAGTATTTGCTGAAGAATCTACTACCTTGTGTATTTCCCAAGTTCTATGTATCTTTTTTTTCCTGTACCACAGTTCACCAACAGTCCACTGAAACTAAGGAGTCAAGAATCAAAAGAGGACAGACATATTTTGGTGATGAAAAAGACAAGATACCTTCTGACAAAACTACCTTGCCATGCCTCAGAGAGCTCATGAACTGTTTTACAATGTTTTGTACGGAACAGTGTATTTGGAGAAATTAATTCTTACCTTGCCGACGGCAGTGTTAGAACAACATACATAAAACACCAACTAAACCCCAATGACATTTATATAATTCATATACAAAATTGCTTAATTCTGTAATATGGCAAGCATGGAAAATTCCTACTGCAGGAAACTAACATTATAGATACTAAGCAGTTCACAAACTCAAACCTTAAGAGGGATTCTATGTTGTAACTACATGCAGAAAAATTACTGAGGAGTCCTCAAAAAATAGGCACTAGTTAGGCAATTAAAAGGATTTTTTTTTTAATAACATTCCCTTAGTTTACAAAAGCAAAACTATTGTTCATGGTAGGAGTATAGGGAAAACCTTTTCTAAAGTCAGTATTTTTGTGAACATATGCAACATTTAGTTATAATTCACTATTTTTAAGGTATTAATCACTAGTAGAGATAGCTGCCTAGAGACAGGCACAATTTACTCGTGAAAGTTGATAGTAAAGAATTACTACTGAGCTACTTATTTACATTTACTAATGCTGACAGACTGTCTGTGGTGCTGGGCCAACCAAGGTCAAAAGCAGTCTTCTAGTAAAACAATATTTTAATCAAATTAATTAAAATACATAAGATCTCCCCATCACTGAAATCAAGGTTGTACCATTTAAGATTCACACAGAAACCGAAAGTATTTGAAAGTGAAAAACTCAGGAATGTTCATGGCTGGAGTTTGCTCACTTTGTTGCTCAGAAACATAATAAAATAATTTTTTATATATATATAGAAAAGGGGAAGAACACACTACACTCCATATTCCCACACAAATTATCACAAAAAATAACAGTAATCATACAGTAACAGTGGG
>JANHGN010005839.1:43872-55134 GCA_024605025.1 Megaceryle maxima | reverse complement strand
TGAATAGAAAATAGAATAATGCAATGTTTTTTTTCTGTTTTAGTTAATATTTTCATGACAGTATGAAATGTAGCCCATAGAAATAACATTTAAGGAAATGTTTTCATGTATAGTATCATCATGGTTTAAACCCAGTAGGCAGATAAGCACCACACAGCTACTTGCTCATTTGCTTCCAGTGGGATGGGGGATATAATTGGAAGGGTAAAAGTCAGAAAGCTCATGCACTGAGATCAAGATAGTTTAGCAGGTAAAGCAAAAGCTGCACGTGCAAGCAAAGCAAAGCAGAACTCTATCTCCCATTGTCAGGCAGGTGTTCAGCCATCTCGAGGAAAGCAGGGCTCCATCACATATAATGGTGACAAAAAATGCCATAACTGCAGATGTGCCCCCTTCCTCCTTCTACCCCAGCTTTTATTGCTGAGCATGATGCCGTATGATCTAGGATATCCCTTTGGTCAGTTAAGGTCAACTATCCCAGCTGTGTCCCCTTCCAACTTTTGTGCGCTCCCAGCCTCCTTGCTGCCAGGGTGATGTGAGAAGCAGAAAAGGCCTTGATGCTGTGTAAGCACCTCTAAGCTTATCAACACTGACTGCAGCCTAGGTGGGATGAAGCCACTGATGTGTTGTATGCCTTTTGGAATATGACTTGAATTTTCATGCTTAAATCAGCCTATGTATAAAATTGAAGAAATGTAGGTGTTTAGAATTACACTGCCTGGCTTGGAAACCAAGCTTTTTTGAATAAATTACTAATCTAAAAGGTAGTTTGTTTTCCGAATGACATGTTATATCATATGGAAATGTAGTTTCTGAGTTCAGTTTTTGTAATATATAGCTAAATGCTGATTCCCTTCATAGCCTTGTGCTTTATCATAAAGTGTCAGATGAAACCTTTCAAACCAGAAGGTTTTATAACTAGATTTATAGTTTTGGATTTACAGAACATTACTCTGAGTAGTATATTTTTCAGTGGTCGGTGTTTCAAGTAGCATATTGCAGAATATCAGCATATATGCTTTCAGTACCAGACATTCAAGGTGGGTAAGGGAGTTGATGTTCTTATTTCAGTGTCTTTATTCTTGTATCCTAATACTAAAAAAACCAACATCAACAAAAATGGTTCTAGAAATAGTTAAATATTTAAATTTCATTCTGTCACCTAGTCTTGGGAGGAAGTAGACTGTACCCAAGTGTAATCATAATTAATGGGATTCAGTGAGAAAGTGAATAGAGAGAACCAGGCTGTGATGTCTCATGGCTCAAAGTGATAGAAGTGGAAATGTGCTGAATGCTGATAAGTCAGCCTACGCCTACCAGGTGGCAGCTGAACTGCTGCTTGTTGCAATAGAACACCTGCTAAACTGTCAGCAGGGGGAGGATGTATTGAGATAAATTTTGGAATTGTTAGCATTGAGCATAATCTTTCTTAAACATTCCCACAGTGATTATTGGAGTGCTACAGTAGCAATTATAATACATGCACCTCTGTGCATTTGCATGTGTATACTAAATACAACCCCTCAAAATTAACCTTGTAAAGTGCAAATGCGAAATGTAAGATCCAGTTTTTAGTTTACTTAGCTAAGTATGTTTTCCTTGTTTTTTTCTCTCTTTTCTTCATCCCATAATGCAATCAGAAATATACATCATGAAGTGCTATCCTTGTGTATTTATTCTTCCATTGAGAAAAAAAAAAAAAAAGAATTAATGAAACTATATGATGAGTGTTTTGAAGGAGAAGAAAGGAGCATTCTAAGAGTAGAAATTGAATGCATGATAACTATACCAGCAAAAAGCTGAGATTTAAGACATGACATGTTAAAAAGAAAAATATTTAGAGTTCTAAGTTTTAATTTTGGTGATTGCTTAAAATCCAACTCTTCCTTTTCGTGATTTCAAATGATTAAGTGTAATTCCCTAAGAAGAGTTATGCTTATCCTTCCAACTTTTCTTATGGTATTGCTTATGCAAAGCATTGTGACACAATGAAAACTACCTATTTAATATATAAAAGGTCTCCTTATTTTTCTGTAATTGGCAAATGCATCTTGTTGAACAGTCATCACTCAGATTATTTGCTTCATTTAAATGAATATGCTTGATTTTTAGTGGGCTTGCCATCTTACGTGTGTTTCATGCAAAAAGACGTATCAGAATGTGGGGAATCTTTTAACTCTTGACTTCTGAATCTTCTAGTTTATTGATTAATTCTTATCAGTTCGGAAGACAGTGTGCCATTTCTAGACTCTGACTGGCCTAGCTCAATACAATCTTTGGTGGTTTAAGAGATTAAAGCTGTCTCTGAGTGGAGACAATATTAGTGACTGCTAAGAAGTGTACCTCTCCTTCTCTGCGTGTCCAGAGGAGAGCAGCAGTTCATCCCAGTATATGAAGATGAGATTTCTCTCTCGAGAGAGTATCCTGACCAACAGTTTGTTTATCTTTTATATCTGATATTTCTTTTATATTGGCTATATAAAATACAATTACTATGGCAGTATTGGGGTGGGTTATTTTATTAGTTTTGTTGTTGATTTTTTTTGTGTGTGTGTGTGTGTGTGTTTTGGGTTGGGCTTTTTTCTGCTTTCTGAAATTTCTTGTTGAGCCACTGTCCACAGCAGACTTTTCTTTTGGTTACTTTTCACTGTGCCTGTGAAGAACAGAGCAGTGTTTTGGAACTACACTTGTTTATTCTCTAAAGAAGTGTCAGACTTTTAAGTGTAGGCAAGCCTTTCCTCTTTGAGAATCTCCTTCCAGACTCCTTGTTCTTTAGGTATTTGGAATTATTGTTAATTAATACCAGAGTCTTTCTGCTCGCTTATATTGTGCTTAAAAAGAAAGAGAGGAAGGACTTGGGGAGATTAAAATTTGTTTTAGTATAATGTCTGAAGTGCTGTCTTAATGGCTTTACATTGAGACATTCTGCATAGCATTTCTGATGAAAGAATCTCCGTGGTGTTAGTAGCTGTTGTCGTGGAAAGCAACTTGCAGGAGAGAAGCAGCAGCATACTTTATTGATCTAAACCAGTGATTTTAACAAAGTTCAATCGTAAATGTGACAGTAGTTTAACAAGATTCAATGGCAAGGTACACTTGATTATTTCCTGTGTAAAGGACAGGGTCAGACAAACTGTCAGGGAGACCCTCCTGTTGAGTCACGAGGTTCAGGAGAGATACCCTCGTGTTCTAAACTCTTTCTCAGAGGGGAGCTTAGATGTGGCTGGTTACAGACTTAGTCCCACACTTGGTCAACAGTTTAGGTCTAAACGATTCTATGTGCACAATGTGCTTATTCACCATTCACTTACCAAGTATCTGACACTATAAGGATTCTTTCAGCCTCAAGGAGTAACCCTGAGGGGTGTCCCAACTCAAGGGGAGATCTTGGCATGCATCCCACTGCCATGCAGGAGTGCTCAGTGGGCACTGGGCTGTCCACTCTTTATGGAGTAAGATTGACTTAGAATCATATTGGCATACCAGTGGGATAGCTGTGTTATTGTGCAAGAGAGCCCTTGCTTACTGTGTTGACATCTGTCTTCCAAAAGACCAACTTAAGCCAGATACAGCCATCACAACCACCACTGGTGGTTATGGCTCAGGCAGGTATTGCATTTAGCACACTACCACAACTGTAGGGCTGAACAGCTGGTACAGGGCAAATGTCACTAATTCATCTTCCTTCTTCCTTATCCAAAATGATTTAAAGATACTCAGGGGATCTACAGGTATCCAGTGTATTCCTTTGGGATGTACAACATTGTTTTCTTTAACTGATAAAGCTCATTAACTTTCCTACCTTAGGCTTGATCATCAGTAGTAAGTAACTTAATGGCAAATCAGGCCCTCAGTCAAAGGTCTTCAAATCATGGGTTTTGATACAGGAGAGAAGGGTGAGAATATTTTCTCTTCAGGCTTTCCAACAAAAGTTCTGGTGCCATTCTAGAGAAACATCTTCAGAGTGGTGGACAGAGTAAGTTCTTCAGCAGTTAATTTGTGCTGGCATTTTAGGATGGTAATTGTGGGTGTTTTGGTCCAACCTGTCTATGCTTCCTCAGTCAGGAAGACTGATATATTCCTTGCACTGTCTTTTATAGTTCACTGTACTTCCAGGTTTTCTTACCAGAGAACATCTGCTTCAAGATTGGCTGTTTTGAAAGTATTTTTTGAATTTGGGAAGTAATACATCTAGTTAAGTATTTTATAATAAGTAACATGGTGTCAAGTATACTGTTTCTGCTTCATGAAATAGCAACTGTGTGCAAGGTGAAAGAAATTTGTTCTTTTGATATATTTGGAAGTGAAAATAGAGTTTTTATTACTTCAGGAGCAGAACTGCTTTTGTAATGTGGTTCACTTTCAGTTTGGTTAGGGTTGTTTTTAATTTTGTTTGTTTGTATGCTGTAGGTTACACAAGAGGCAGGAGAATTTGTGATCACTTTCCCTTATGGATACCATGCAGGATTTAACCATGGTTTTAACTGTGCGGAGTCAACAAACTTTGCAACTATCCGATGGATTGATTATGGAAAAGCAGCAAAGTTGGTAAGTCATACTGCAGAAAATTGATGTCTAAGGAAATATTTCCTGTCATTATTTTTTGTGAGGATCTATGGAAGCTGATGAAAAAGTGAGAACTATTAGATCAGGTAGTACATTTAAATTTTACTTACAGTTGTTCTTTTTATAGTGGGTGTTATACTTTCAGCAATGTGTGTTCCTCTCAGTAGTGAGTTTTGTTTGCAGTTTAATGTAGATACTATTCTTCAGAACTAGTTTTTAATGTCGATACTGTTCTTCAAAACTAGTTCTATCTATGGATATTTTAAGTTGAAGCCACATATACTGAGGTTAGTGTTACGTGAAGACAACTGATTTCTGCTCTTAAACATCCTGTAAGTTCTAATGCTTGTGAAAGCACTATTTAAACTAGGTATTTTGATACCTGCAAACAAAAACAAATAATTAAACTTTAAACAAAGCTTAAAGAAACAGTTTCAATTTTTCTCATCTCCCATGTCATCAGATATCTTGTAGAAGAAGGTAATAAAGGAACTTTGCACTCAGAGGTGTTTTCAGGTTTTAAAATGAGGTATGTTTTATGGAAGATATTTTAGACTGAATATTTGTTCTGTGGCATACTTTTTTTGCTTCTTTTCATGTACAGCGTGTGAGTAAATACACAACATCAAGAAAGTGTGCAGTTGGTTCAGCAGAAGTTTGTTACTGTTTTTAATATTCTATGATTTTTCTCAGAGTTATGACTTACACAAGCTTTGATTAGTATGCTTCTGAAAATGCTTGAATCAGGTGTTTTCTCCGTTGACTTGTTACTGAAAAAACCCCTTTCAACAGTGATTCGCTTAATATATTAGGTAATAAGATGATGTGGAATAAAGGGCAAAGTCAGATATGTGTGTTTAACAATTAAGTAATGATATTAAAATCTCATTAAACATTTGGGATTGGAAGACCACCATGAGAAGGTTCTCAGCTAGTGGAAATTTGTTTCTAGGCACTATTGGTTATTATTGAAAATGGGATAGAATATGCTTTAGAGGGAAAAAGTGTGGTATGTTACATGAGTGTGCTGCTGCTCTAAAATTGATTCAGCTGAACTTAAAGAATGGCAAAATTCAGCTTCAGATATAGCAAAGGTGAGGTAGTGGTACCTGCAGCTACATCTCTTTCAGTATACAGGCTTCATATTTCTTATGTTTTAAAAAGATGATTTAGGATTTGATCTGTGGCTGCTCTGGTACATACTATTAAATGTTCATGCCTCTCAGTTATTGTATTGTACTGTTAACTTAATGTCACATTTAAATTCAGAAGGTTTAGACAATAATTTTTTTAAGCTAATGGAATTTTATTCATTTATACCACTCCACATGTACTTCTGACATGCTGAATTTTTAGCTAGGAAGTCTTGGCATATACACTCTAATTACAGTTTTATTTCTTAAAAATTTTCTAGCTTATGGATAACACTTTAGGACAAATAATTCTGTGCTCTGTGGTTATTAAACATAGGAGCACTATTGTGCATATGTACTATAAGAAATCAATGTAGTTCCATGGTGTCTGCAGTTGAATAGGTGTCCGAAATTTTCAAAGTGACAGCTGAAGCAGTAATAACTAGCTGCTCTCTATAGAGAAATCTTAGATACCATTGTCAAAAGTGAACTCCAGTTTCTTTGGGAAATTGTAGGAGTGCTTAAATGCTTATTTTTTATTACTTGCTACCACAAGAATGAGAATGAAAGCTTATTTTTTTTTCTCTTTCAAATTGTACATGCTAGGAAATGCTAATAGTAGGATTTTTAATAATTTTTAATGGAAATGTGTAAGAAGAAAGCTAATGGAAAGATGGTGAAATAATTCTTTGTAATGTTTATTTCTGCTGTACAAATAAAATAATGTATCAGAGAAAGCATTATAACTGGTTATCTGTTCTTAAATTGTAATTATATGGTACTTTGAAAGTATGCACAAGTTACAGAGTTACTTCAAATTGGGTACTCTTTTTCTTGATTATGATGTTTCTCCAGAAAAAGATGAGGACAGTTAAGGTAA
This sequence comes from Megaceryle maxima, assembly GCA_024605025.1. Lineage (NCBI taxonomy): Eukaryota > Metazoa > Chordata > Aves > Coraciiformes > Cerylidae > Megaceryle > Megaceryle maxima. The sequence continues at coordinate 48,555 of JANHGN010005839.1, read as the reverse complement.
GTTTTATTACAAGTGCAGGAAACTTGCAAAAAGTATGAATTCAAAATGTAAGAAGTCCATGTGCCCAAAGAATACTGGTAATTTATTAGGTTTTGTTTGCAGCTCTGGTAATCTCATTTAAAAAGAAAACTTCAAACACCACATTTTCATTGCGTTCCCATTTGTCATTCTTCAGAGTATTGATGAAGTGTTTGACTTTTTATATGTAGTATGTAAAGAAAAAAATTAATTGAAATTTTTTTTTTAACATCCACTAGTTCCCCTGTGTTGTACTGCACAAATTGCCTGCATCAGCAAAATACAGCAATATCTAGGTCAGTTTGTTGTTCTCTAAGAATATTATCTGAGAATATTGCATACTGATGATTTTTATTTGTCTTCCTACAGGAAAACTTTTTTATGAAAGAGTTTATAATTGCTTATGGATGGATTTCTTTCTTAGAAAAAGAAAAAAATCCTGAAGTGCAGTCAATATTCATTCCTTATTAATTTTTGGGGAAAAAAAAAATCAGACAAAAATTTCCATTATAGTTGCAGTAAGTATTTAGATTGTGACAATACCACTTTCATGCACGAAATGAAATGGTGTTAAAGATTCTGCAAAATCAATTGCAAATGTTAAATCAGAGCACATTTAGTCCCTCAGTGCTGGAAACTTAGGTTAAACAGTGACTGTGGATGCAAATTTGAAAAATTATTTTCTGTCTTTAAAAATGCTAAACTTGTGTTCTTGGTTTCACTATCTGTATCCTAACTACTTGTAGTAGGGAGAAGGGATGTACCTTTCAGATTTTTTTTTAGAGTTTGCATAAGACTTCCATTCAGGGGGTGGCATATGGAAAGTAATTTCATGTTTCATCTCCAGTATGCTCTTTGCTATAGCTTTCATCTGTGTTCTCATTTTTGGACAGATTTAAGTTGGACAGAATTAATCAGAAGTAAAAATAGGTGAAAAAAAAAGGCAAAAGAAAGGCACAAAATGTAGAAATAACAGATATACTGAAAGTTCCCCTGAACTCCAGGGGAGAAAAGGTGTCATATTTGTTGCATTTTTCCACTGACAAAACACATAGGAAGAGAAATAGGAGATACTGATGAAAGGAACAAATCCATCATGCTTCCCTGAAGATGCTTGGCAAATGGGATGTACAGAGGGGTGTTGTTGAAGTGCTGATGTATGAAAATGGCAGAAGTTACATAATCAAATATAGGTAGTGCTTGGCTTACTTCAGTTGTGTGTGTTAATGTTTTAGAGGATGGAAGGCACTCTAAACTTTAGATATTCTTAATCATCATCGTCATCATCCTATAACTTTAATTTGTTAACTGCTACTTATTTTTGAAAAAAAATCAAATGGTACAAAATAGGGGAAGACAGGCTAGTTCTTCAGGCTTCTCTGAATTTGTCATTTTCCTGGTGGAGCTACATGCATTTGAATAGGCTATTCAGATGTAACTTCATGAAGTGCATTTTTAGTTTCCTTTCTCCAATGCATTTTGTTACTCTTGGTAATACAGATGAGCCAGTGACAATTAGGCTATATGTTTTGTAGATACCTACTTAGATTTGTGCTGAGTAGGTAACTTGTGTGCTGAACAAGGAGTGATTTTCAGTTATTAGAATTGGTGAATGGAAATATTTACACATAATTCTTTTATGCCTAAAAAATAAAAATCCTTCTGAAGCAAGTGGATAAAGACAATTCTCTAGTCTGGGAAAAATCTGTATTCCTCATGCTTATTAGCTTCAGGATGGGACACCCTCCCCCTTCCCCGAATCTGTTGATCACCTCTATTTATTTATTTTAGACTTTTGTCTGTTGTAATTGTTATGGCTAATAAATGCCAGTGTTGTCCTCAATACAAGGGTTACAGTGCAAGGCCTCTCACTTAGAAGTGCAAAAACTGGTATTCTCAATTATGATTTTCACCTGTTCAGATTTATTTCTGGTGGATAGCATCAATACATTTTATGCACTGTTACTTGATACTGAGAACTGGAAACAGATATTTTTACTAGGATGCTGTGCTTTTGTATACAGGCAATTTGCTGGCAAATCAGTACCTAATTACAGGGAATCCCCTGAAAAAAGCACATCCCTTCACCTCGTGTAGAGCTTCTGGACTGCATGATCCACCTAAGCTTGATAGGAGAAGGTGGTGCTTTGTAGGAAATGCCCAGGAGATTAGTGATGTGTGCCCGTTTGGTCAGGGCTTTCTGATTTTTCTTCATGCAGTGGTGATGATTTTCATTTCTTTCTTTCCATTTCCTCTTATTCCTGTTCTAATACCTACATTCCCCTATCTGGTGCTTTCCCAGATCTTTGTGTTGGGGTCTGTCACAACTCTCTCGGATTGCCCAAATAAATGCCCACACTTTCAAAAGCTTTCAGAGAAAGCACTGACACTTCCAAATAGTGCTGTTGTTGCTCACTGTTAGTGACTTTCACTTGAGATATATATATATATATGTAAATTTTACCACCTTCTATCAGGAATAGAGTCACAGTAGGTGATTTTGCTAGTCATTATAATGGTTCTTTTGCATTGCAGATCCTTTTAAAACATGATTTGTTTTCAGATGTTGGTGCTGGAAAGCTTTTTGTAGTGTAGCTGATATGTAGAACCTGAAGAGACAAGTCTACCAATCTTTTCTATTTGAAACTTGAGCTACTTAAGTATTATTGCTCTCTTTCATAAAATCAAGTCAGTAATTACTCATGCATTCTTCAGCGGTAGCTGCTTAGCAATGTGTTTTCTGTGGATAGGTTAGATCAAAGTGCTGGCCTGCAGGTTGTATTTTTCCTTCTGGTGGGATGAAGTGCAGTTGTTTTGATGTTAGGTTTGATGGATTTGTTTGCCACTGCATTCATTAGCTTCACATCAAAAAATTGACAGGCTGTTAAATGAAACTTTGGCTTAGATTTTCAGCTTGACTGTTTTGAGACTTTTGTGAAGATGTTTTGGTTTTGTGCTGCAGCAGCCTCAAGCACTTGTGACTGTTTCAAAGGGAAGCATAATTATTTAGTATCCTTATCTGTTTGGGTGAAAGAGGGGCATTGTCTTCAGGATAACCATGTCCAGTTTATACTATCCAAATAATAGATTTATTATGAAATACATAGAGACAATATGTATGACTTAATTTATTTTCTGATAATTTTATTTATACTTACCACACAAAAGAACTTTTCTACTGCTCATAATTTATCGATGTAACAATTTTTTCAATGAGCACTATGTTTAGGTTCCTTTTATACAATAAAATTTTAGTTGTCTGTTTTAAAAAGCAAGAATAAAGATTCTACTCAGTTGTACTGTTATTACTATTATTTTTTTATGTATGTGAATGATTTAAAGATTTAGGCTTAAAAAGCATCTACTTCTACATCAGTATTTTAGTAGAGTTTCAGAAATAGCTATGTGCTTAAGCTCATGAATGGTGGTTCTGTCAGCTTATATTAGTTTAAGTACTGCTGTCAAGGAGACTTTTAAACAATGCACGTCAATAACATTTGAGATCAGTCTTCAATGATAACAGCATCAATCTAGATGTACAAATTAATATTTTTATTTTCTGGAAATTATAATTAGGCAGCTTGCATCATTGACTTGGCTGCTAAGGAAATCTTACAAGGATTTGGGAACCAGACCTGCTTCCCATTTCTGATCCTGATGTTAGTACACCACCTCACAGCAAATCCTGTCCACTTTGCAACTTGACATTTCACTTTATAATTGCAATGCCGCTTGCAGCTTTATAGTTGTCATGGAATGTTTTATTTTTTCTCTCTGTTTATATCTTGATCTGTTTCTTTTTTCCCCCCCCCCCCATCTTACTAGTTCTTACATCACAAATTCAGCATTTCCAGAGAACAGTAGCTATTAAAGTTTCCCACTCTAAAATCTTGCTTTAATGGGGAGATGGTCATTCCCAGTGGGCAGTAACTTCTGCACTACTGTATTTCTAGTACTGTCACGTATTGAATTTAGAATTGTAATGGTTTTAGGAGTAGAAAGGAACAGTAATAATCACAGTATTTTTACCTGTGAATACAGAAGAGAATTATGTTGTACTGGGTTTTTTTTTTTTTTGTACCTTCCCATTTTGGTAGAGCAAGTGGCTGTAAATTCATAATCTGAAACTTCATCTGTTTATGTTTTCCCAGACTGTGCTATGCTATGTGCAAGTGCTGTTAATATCAATGAGTATTCTGTGGTTCTGAATTTCAGTGTGGATTCTCTTGAATCTTTTCCATCTGTATGTAGCCCAACTTTTTATTGTGATGCTACAGTATGTGTGACTAAGGCTGTGCATGCTTATTGCTGGCACAGGGCTGCTGTATAAGCTGTACTGTTTTATCAAATAAAAATCAAGCCAACACTATCAGATTTTTTTTTTTTTTTTTTTTTTACAATGAAGTTTTATATACATAAGGATAGAAGAATTCCATAAAATAAACTTCTAAATGTTGGAGTCCATTCTGGCAACTGATAGTGAGTAGAAATAATGGAATCTAATTTTCCTTTGATTTTTCTTTCTTCTCAGTGATACTGTGGAAGTTCCATTTGTCAAAGTAATAAATGTGCCAAGTTGATGTACTTGGTGGATGTTTAGAAGTTTTTGTTTTAAGCAGCTTTCACCAAACAAGCTTATTTTTTTTCACAGAAAAAGTCAATAAT
>JANHGN010005837.1:13373-25982 GCA_024605025.1 Megaceryle maxima | reverse complement strand
CCCCAAAAAAAAAGAACCCCCCCAAACCAAATAAAAAACAACACTCTAAGAATTAAAGTTGCAAATCTGAATAACTTGAAAAAGACTATAGAAAATGGGAGTTTTCACAATGTAAGCAACTGGTTTTAGTTAGACTATACTACTCTGTCTACAACTTTGGAGTCACCAAGATAATATTTCATAGTGGTTCCTAACAATCTTCAAAACCCAATGCCCGTGTGGGATATATAAGAGAGCAAGGAGAAACTAAGTATGAAACATGATGCTATCTTATTGAGTGTATTTGGCCTGTTAGGATATCAAATTAGTATCAAGCTTAAATTAGTTTTTGTGTCTCTATTCATCCACCAAGTCAAATCTACTGACATGTCATGAAGTTGACTTTATCAGGAAAGTCTGGCTGATCATGTAAGTTATGCAGGTTTTTACATCAAGCTCAAATACTAAAGATACAAAAGAGAAGATACCACAGAAAGCAATCCTGAGAAACATCTCAGTAAATGGTGTCCAAATCCTGTAGCAGCTGGTATTTTGATACCAATCTGTCAAAGTGCAGGTGCTGAGTCATTAAACTTTGTGACCTATTCTTCATCAGTGTAGAAAGCTAAAATTATCCAACCTGTGACAAACAAGGACTTTACATTGGATATTAAACTTGAAAAAAACCTCACCAGCTTTGGATTTTTGTTTATAGATGACAGAAATGGGAGCAGCCTGACTGCTTAAATTACCTCCCTGATGCTGTATCTTCTTATGTCATTTCTTATAATTGCTGGAGGCTGGTTTAACCTTTGTAGCAGGGTGCTTAAATGGTATCTGTGGAAGAGAATTTTGAGACATGAGGACAGATAATCAAATACACCCATATATGTAATTCTGTTATCACCAAAGTTGTCAAAAATTTCTTTTGAGTATTGATTAAGGAATTGTGGATTTCTCCTGATGCTACTGATCAGATTATTTTTTTGTGTGTGTCAAGATAGCCTATTTAGCCTTCTCATAACTGAAAGAAAAATCATATATTCACTGCCAAATTCAGCTTCAGCTTTAATTTATGCTAATTAGACTTATTTTAAATGGAGAGGAATCCAACAGGTGCCAGAGAAGAGACTTGGAAAGTTGTCCTAATCTTTCAGTCTGTATTTGAGTTTTAATAAATAAGAAGATATTACCCCCTACCTCTCCAGTTTTTCTGTTACATGTGTTTAAAATGTCTGATTTACTTGCAAAATTGTGAGTTTAGGAGTTGCTAGTAGACTCTTTGTGGAAACAGGACACTGCAATTATAGCATGGCTATCTCAGGTCAGATGTGCTCTTTGCAATAATTAAATAAATGCCACAATACAACCTGAATAATACATTATTACTGGATCTGCTTGCCACAATTTGAAATTTTTAGTACTAAAATTTATTGAACTAAAGCATGAAAGTGAAATGTGAAAGTATCTGAGACAGAGAAATATAAAATTCTTTACTGATTTTGTGAGTGCAGCCCAAACAATAGGAAAGTGATGAAACATCTATATTTAATGAAGGTTCTGTTTATTTGGTGTTGTTTGGAAATGAAAAGAAAAGCAACAACTTATTTAACCACAAGACGTCTCTTCATTTATGTTGACTGCTTTTTCACCACTTGATAATATCTTCGAGTGCCTGAATAAAAGATTTTTTCAGCAAACACTTAAAACATAATCCCAGTGCTGTATCTGTCAACATCTATGCTTCCATCCAGTTTACATAGCTATTCTGTCAAGGCTGAGAGTTCAAATCAAAGGGATGTTTCTGATTATGACTTCCTTCGCCCCTTTCTTTTTTGAAACAGGAGGCATCTGAGTTGAATGTAATTTGCTTTAAAGGTAATGCTGAAAAAGTTACTCAACACGTAACAAGGAAAGCCACTTGTTACAGTCCACTTGTGAAAGAACATGAATGAATTTAAAGTAAAATCAGATGAGTGTAAGCATCTGTATTGCAGTATACTTCAACGCATATGATGATAATATTTTTTTAGAAGTTCCTTTAATTCTTTGTGAAACAGTTGAGGGCTTTGATAAAAAGTGTTCCAGTCAAATGTATTTTTAACATTTATTAACAAAAGTATTAGTAGTAGCAAAATTGGAAAATAGCAGGACCGAAGCCCACAGAACAAGTCTCAGTGATTCACCCATACTAATTTCCAAATGACCATGGCAAAGTGATTGGTTATGCTGTCTCTAACCATTTGATATACTCTTCTTCGTTGAATCAAATACCTTTCTTGCTGTTTTGCTGCTGTCTAACCTCAAAACATTGACTGAGGCTGTGTTCAATCCCCTTATCATGGGTCATCACTATTCAAGTGAAAAAACTTAACAGTGCCAAACTGGGAGTTAAATTCTTGTATTGTCATTTTTCACGGTAGAGGTTTGGTTTTTTTTTTTTCTAACCTCTTTCTTATGAGGGAGTGTGGAATCAGAAACTTACCCAAAACTAACATACATTTCAAAGCAGTTTTTAAAAACTTAATGTGTTAGTGGATTTCCTGAATTCACAAGAGCTTAGATGTGACATTAACTGATGTCAAAGGGAAATAAGGAGACTTTTGACAGAGGGCATATCAGGGGACAGATTTTCCTGGTCTTTTTCATAAGCTAATTGGAGTGGTAGGCAAGGTTCTATGGGCACTAGAAGGCCTACCTCAACCTGCTTACATGCTTAAGAATTATCTTTTCCTGCTTTTGCAGTACTTTGCTTTGCTGTTCCTTTCTAAACTAGATGATATCTCTTACTTGCACTTTGATATGATTGCCAGAATAGTAGAAAGATACCAAACACTTCACTGGACTAAATATATTTATCTTAATTTTATGTGAATCCATTGATCTGCCAAGATTCTGTGATTCTATCTTACATTGTTCAAGGACCATCAAACTCCTACTGTAATTGTTTTTACGTTACTTGACAATGAACATACCTACATATTAAGGTAGCTCATAAACTCTAGTACAATGGATTTTACACATATATATATATTTTTTACTGTTACCGACTTTTTATTGTGCTCTGAGGAGATGTGCTTAATGACTTGGTGTCTCCTCAGCCATTTTACATCTTGTTTCAATGTGATTCCTAGGGAATTCATGATCTCTGGAAGATGTATGGATATCCTGAGATATAGGCTCATCTTCCTACATGTACTTGAGCTAATCAGGTACGTATCACCTGATCAGACACCAGACGTGTAAATATAGATGGTTGTTTTAAACAACTACAAAAAAGGTCTGTTATGCTCATCAAAAGTTTCATTAAAAAGCTTTGAGGAAATAACAGTTGCCCTAATTACTTTCCCATAATAGGGTTTTTCATGTTTACAGGGTATTAAACAGGAGGAAAACTGCATCTGGAAATATGTTATTATTATCAATTTGTTTTTAGGAAATAATAGATTTCTGGAGGGGGTTGGGAGAGGGAGGATGTTTGTTTGGTTTTGCTTTTTTTCCCAGCTGCTTAGATCCTGGGCCTACCATACTTGTATTTTATTTCTGTTCCAGTACAAATACATCTAATATTTCTGCAGTTATATTTTTATTAGCATTGGAATAGGCTTTTGCTCTCTATTCTTCTATAGAAAGCATTTGCAAACATCACTTCTAGCCCAACACATTTTCTGTTTGTCCTCCTAAAGACCAGTGCAGGAAATAGCTGACTCAGAGAGACCATCTGTTTAAGTGTGAGTGTGAAATTGAAGGACAAGGATATCAAAGATGGATTTTAAGAAAGATTTGGACTCTCTTAAAAGGAATATGGCTTATTGTCTCTGTCATAACACTATAATACTTTCTAACGTTCATTTTAATGGATCAATGTATGCAAATTAGTTAGGTTCCATAAAAAGAATGGTTATTTTTGTAATAATGGACATTTCAGTAACAGCTTATCTCTCACAGCTTTTATGCTAACAAAACATTATACCACAGACTATTGAAATGTCTGTTTAGACAGTAATGAATATAGTTATTGCCAACAAATAAGGCAACAAGATTTTATGTTTCTTCTTGTACTTGGGGAATCATAATATCAGACACGTTTGAGTGCCAAGGAGTAAAAGCATCCATAGCATAAGTAGAAGCAAAATAGAAAATGGGCATTTACTGTATGTACAGCTGAAATATATAAGTTTATTTTCTGAATAGCTTTCCTGAAGAACAGTTGTGACAACAGTCATTCTCCATTCCTTTTCTGTATAGTAATTTCTTAATCCTTTTTGGAAATGGATCTCAGCTACCACAGATTCAGAGAGACCATATTTTAGCTGATGTTCATCTTCACGCTGAGGAAATTACAATGTCTTATGGTCTAAATACGTCATGGCATTTTTTCTTGTACTGGAATAAAAACTAAATGTGTGTTTCTTTCTAAAATATTAATATTTCTAGATAATAACTCTATAGCATATATGTCAGAAGTCTTCCATTTATTGCCCAGAGGAATAATCTCTTTGCTGATTGTTTTTCCAGGACTTTATTTATTGAGAGTCAGGAGATTTGTACAAACAAAACTGTTCTCTGGCAATAGCTTCATTCCTTTTCTAACATGACCACATTGTTTCTTATTATACAATACACTGATCCTTCCCTTTGAGTTAATGGTGCAACCAAAGCTTGTGTCTTGCCCGTGAGCCTGACTGGTGGAGAGGAATGGGGACCAAAGGCACCCCCATGTACATCTTTCAGAGTGTGATGACCACATATATATAGGCAGTGGGCTCAAATGGTATGGTTAGATTCAACTCTGTGAAAATTAAGTGTTTATTAGATAAAAATGGATGGCCTCAGTAATTTAGACAGTTGCTTAGATACTTCCTTGGATCAAGAGACCTAAAATCAAAGTCCTTAGGTAAAACATGGCCCTCCCAAGTCCACAGTAAGAATACAACAGCTGTTTGTGATTGAACATCTCCTCTTATGCTAAAAAGTACACTCTTCATCTCAGAAACCTGCTAGATAATAGTACAGATCAATAGATACATTTCTTGAAAGGATTTCCCTTGGGTAAATCGATATTTTCTGTATCTATTGAACATCCCAGACTAATCCAAAGTTTCATAAATTAACCAAGGATTTGTGCCAAGAAAACTTTTTTGCTTAGAGAGCTTGAATTTTCTCAGTAGAACTCTTTCCATCTTCACAATATAATAGGTTACCATGAACTTCATTTCCTTACAGACCTTTATTCAACTAATTTTATTTTATTAACTTCTGTATTTTAGCAGTGGATCCTTTCTATTTACAGTGTTAATGGAAGCTGATATCTATTCTCTTATCACGGAAGAAGTCCCTAGGGATAGATAGCTAAAAGTTTATCTGTGTTTTCAGTGAATGCTTAAAATGTTAATTCTAGTTTCACAGCTGCTAAAAGATTTAGAAATACTCTTTTCTCACTATGCAGAATACAGGTATATGCAGATATCACTGCAACTTCAATTAACTTTATAATGTTTTCCCAGGATTTTTCTGTATTTCTCTATCTATTTTCTTTTTTAGCTCTTTGGAGAATAAACAAGGCCTTTCATTTGCATTTTTTAATACTACTTGAACCTTCCCTACTGCTTATTTGTGGAACACGTTTCAGTTTTCACTGCAGGAATGAACAAAGAAATGGACACTTTGGGGTGACTATTCCAAACTATTTTTCCTAAACTGTCTTTGTCACAAGGCCACTCTTATATTTTTAGTCTCCTAGTTTTTAGTTCATGTTCCTCTTTTAGAATTGCTCTGAAAGACACACTTTTGCAAAAGTGACCTGCAATCGATCATCCAACAAATTGTCCATGACAGCTAGAACTTGGAATATCCTTGGTATGTATAGTAATACTATAGGCTCCACAGCATTGTGTCAGATTCAATGTCCTTTAAAGTGGACATGGGAGCATATTTTGGAGGGGGTAACTTATCTTGACTGAAAATGGAAACAGCTGTACCTTTCTTAAGGGCTTTGCTGGAGTGTCTATGATCCCTTACCACATGTCTTTGCTTACAGTTGACCCCAGTCCTTCCTGACCTACTGATTTTCAATCAACACCATTGAAGAAGAGACAAAAGAGCGGTACTGTGCAGAGGTGCTGCCAGGAGCTCAGGTGAGTAGGCAGCAGAAATCCCAAAGCAGGTGCAGAACAATGAAGGTGAGAAATAATTATCCTTTGTTTTAAAAATTACTTCTAAAATCATTTAGATGAAGATCTTTTTGTATGGGTGAAACCCAATGTTGACTTCAAGGCAAATGACAGGACTGAGTGCCCAGCATTGCCCAGGCTGCAGAGCAGCTGTGTGCGCCGTCAAAGCATTCAGGCAAGTGAATGTTGCTCCTCTATGTGCGCTGGTGTCCTTCCTGTTCTTCATTCTGATGGTCATGGTGGTGGTGTTTTTCTTTTGTATTAGGAATAATTTTGTATTAGGAATAATTTTGTATTAGGAATAATTTTGCCTTAATTTAATCCACCTCTTTGAAAAGACTTTATCACACAAATACCAGTTATCTGCGTGTATTTGTGTGCCTATCTATCTTTTTCTAGACTAATTAATAAATAAACACTTTAGTGTATGGGTGATGCTCAAAATTAATTCGTTATGAGAAAAGGAAGAAAAGAAATGTGTTAAGTCAAAAACTAAGACAACTATTTGAAGTTTATTTAAAGTCTGGAGCAACCTGCCATAGGACGAAGGTGTGGCAATTCATGGACAATGATTTGGAGCTGGTTTTGAAGGAAATATTGGTGAAGGATTTGTATATATGATAATTATTTTATAGTCAGGACCTTAATGAAGATGAGTTGGGGGAAAAGTAGAGAAAGTAGTAAACACCTAGAAAACAGATATTCAAAGGTGGAATTATCCTATGGTTATCATCATTCTTCCTGAGGGAAAGAAGCACTAGGTATGTTTTTAAATTTTCCTTTTACAGTAGCTAGTTTCTTCATGGGTTATAACTCTCATTTCAGGACATTTCAAAAATCCTTTTCTATATCCCATGTGTGGCAGATATTGCACAAGAGTTTTTTTTGTGACCATCTGCAGTGTGACCATATATATTTTTTTTAATTTATTTTGTTTTCATGCAATTTTCTGAAGCATATTTCTTAATCCAGTCCTCTACAGGCTGTATCATGAGAGGATGTCAAGGGAAAAAGTGAATTATTTTTTGGTTACACTTTTAGTTACACCCATAATAATGCAAACTGTTAGCAGTGAATATAATAAAGCCATGGGCAATGATTTAGGAAGTTATCACTGGAAAAGTCAGTGTTTCAGACGCAAATTATGCTTTTAAATTCCCTTGTAGCTTTTTGGGGATGTCATATATAAGGTGTGGTTTCCACAGCTTAATAAAAACCTCTACAGGAATTATTGCATTGTAATAATATGTGGAGGAGAAAGTGATACTTTAAACTTCATTAAAGAGGAATCTACCATTAACTCTTAATAAAGTAATAAATAAATTTGAAACTATAGCTTGGCTTACATATCTGTAGTATACTGGGGTAGAGCTATTAAAGTATAAAGGAAGAGTATGTAGCTTCTTTTGTCCTATAGTCACAAGCCATTTAAATGGGCCTGTTTTCTGATCTAGATGCTGTTAAAATGTTGTAAAAGTCCAAGCAAGTGGCACAGCAGAGTTTCTCTGGGCAAGCAGAGAGGCAATCCCCTTCACTCCCACATCCCATTCCTCTTTTCCTCAGACTTATGAGAAGATCAGCAAGTATTTTATTAGTTAATTTGGTGTGAGAATTTGTTATGTCTGGCTCAGGTGGAGGGTGTGACAAGGCAAAGGTAACTGAATGAATCAAATGAACTAAAATGTGGATATTTGCATGAAGCAAGTTCATTTCTCAGACTTTAAAGTATCTTCTTTCCTACCCAGACATACTTTTAGCTGACAGTGATACAGGCACCTTCTTTGGCTCCACAACCAGGACAAGAAGGACACTGAGGTACTAGAAGGTGTCCAAAGAAGAGCACCAAAGCTGGTGAAGGGTGTAGAACACATGCCTTATGAGGAGTGGCTGAGAGAATTGGGGTTGTTTAGCTTGGAGAAAGTGAGGCTCAGAGGAGACCTTATAGCTCTCCACAACTATCTGAAAGGAGTTTGTAGAGAGTTGATGGTTGGTCTGTTTAACCAAGTAGCAAGTGGTAGGACAAGAGGAAATGGCCTCAATTTGCACCAAGGGAAGTTTAGATTGGATATTAGAAATAATTTCTTTACTGAATGGGTTATCAGGCACTGGAATGGGCAGTGGTGGAGTCCCCAACCCTGGACATATTTAAGCATCCTGTAGACATAGCGCTGAGGGATATGATTTAATCAAGGACTTATCAGTGTTAGGTTAATGATTGGACTAGATGATCTTAAAGTTCTTTTCCAATCTAGGAAACTCTGTGATTCTGTAAATTAATATTATAATTCAGAGAACAAGTAAAAATGTTTTTTGGGTATGGTAGTATTACATCATAATTGACATTAATGCAAGATATTCTTCAGGTTTAAACGATGATTGCAGAACTTTGCCTGAAATCCTTCTCAAGAGAATGTTGTTTGATTTGGGGCTTTATTTATTAATCTTTGCCAATTGGAATATTAGTTATGACATCTGTCTTGGCCCAATGCACAATTTTTGGGAACAGAAATTGGAGAAATAGTACTTGGGGAAATGGACAACATCTTCCTAAAGCAGCTGCATTTTTAAATTTGAGCATTTTAGTTCTGCAGGGAAAAGTTTTATTCAGATTGTGTAAAAAAGAGAGAGTAATTTTCTGGAGGAGCAGAAAACACAGACTTATATCAATGACTTTGGCTCAGGATCCTGGAGGACAAGGGAGAGGGTTGCATCTAGTAGCAGAATAATCTCTCCACCTGATTTACAGATTTAAGACATTATTATCTGCAGGCCTTTTAACATGTAATTTTCCTAATAAATATTTGAATTTTAATGATTATGTTCAGATTGTCTGCATAAACAAATTTAACTGTCTTGAATCTATGCTAATTTGCCACACAAAAGATCACATGGACTGAAAAATGAACTGTTAGAAAAAATTGTTTCCACTAGCATGTTTTCTATGAAAGGGTGGGATTTTTTCGTGAATTTTCTGCAGAATATGCTGGTTTGTTTTTTTTTTTCTTTCAGCCATGTCCACATATGTATAAAAACCTTTTATGCAACAGTAATGTGATTTTTTGCTGCAAATAAACCCCTTCTAAAACATCAAAGTGCAAATAGGATTGCATAAGCTTGTCTATGACCTGCAAAGATTCCTTTATTTCAAAAAGGAACAAGTGTTTGCACACAAATTACTGTAAGGTCCTCCAATGAATCAAATAGGTCATGTATTACTAATAAGTGGAAAAAAAACCCAAACAAAAAACCCCAACTTGATTAATCCTTTTTGAAGTTAAACTCAGTAGATATAAATTACCTATCATTTACACTGTCAGAAGTCACCCTTTAAATATTTGCAGTCACATCATGAAGTTGCATGTTATTGAAAGAAAACTATGTCTATATCATTTATGTCTAGACTGTATGAAACAGCTTAGTTGGAAAACATTATTATGTGGATAAATGGTCAATGGGCAACTAACAGTGTGGCAGATAGTTTTTCAAGTGATATAAGTATGCTTGAAATACGAAATTCCTTTTAGGGGTGACGTCTTTCTTCAAAGGAGTGTTCAGAAGTTGAGCCCACTAGTATACATGGCACCAGTAGATGAGACAAGCAAATTGATGTTCTTCTAAGGTCTTCAGTGGTGTCCTGGTTTTAGCTGGGACAGAGTTAATTTTCTCCCTAGTAGCTGGTACAGTGCTGTGTTTTGCATTTAGTATAACAATAACGTTGAAAAGATGCTGATGTTTTAGTTGTTGCTAAGTAGCGCTTATCCTGAGTCAAGGACTTTTCAGTTTCCCATCCTCTGACAATGAGGAGGTACACAAGAAGCTGGGAGGGAGCATGGCCAGGACAGCTGACCTGCACTAGCCAAATAGATATTCCATACCATAGGATGTCATGCTCAGTATATAAACTGGGGGGAGTTCACCAGGGGTGTGCTGATCACTGAGCAGGCATCAGTCAGTAGGTGGTGAGCAACTGTGTTGTGCATCACTTGTCTTTTCCTGGGTTTTATTTCTCACTCTTTTTGTTATATTGCTTTTCATTACTATTATTATTAATTATATTTTATTTCAATTATTATACTGTTCTTATCTCAACCCACAAGTTGTTGTTTGTTTTTTTTTTTCCCCCAATTCTCCTCCCCATGCCACTAAGAGGGGGGAGGAGTGAGCAAGTGGCTGTGTGGTGCTTAGTTGTTGGCTGGGGTTAAACCATGACAAGCGAGTTCCCACTGGATTACTTTGTAAATTAATGAAATGACTGTAGGCATTTACATGAAGCTTCTTCAGTAATCTTTGTTCTAATCATCTGAGGCAGTCAGTGAGATGCTCATCATACGCAAATCTCTTCAGAAAGGTTTACAAGAAAAAAAAAGAAGTAATATTTAGATAATATCCTGAAACTGTTAAATAGAATTTATGTCTTTGGATTTTGAATATTCTACAAAATGAACATCTGCTTTGAACCTGTCTGTGCTTGTCTGTTAATGTTTGGTTTCTGGCATATGATCAGCTGAAAAATCTTGTTTGCAGGTTGTGCATACTTGAAGCCTAGATTGTGACTGCTCTCACAGCCTGCTCTGCCCTGTGAAGCACAACACAGTACAGCTGAGTACGTTGGAATATCACCCAGGAAAATCATGATTCTGAATGCTTTGAATATTTTGTGGATTGTAGGCAGATTTTGCGTACCCTTGTGAGGAATGCATTCAGAAGCATGCTGTTAGTATCTGAACATGAACACTGGCAGAAGACTGGAGAAAGCTAACATGCTACTAAGGCAGTGCTGAGACATGGTGGGAACTAATATCAAGATTGGTGACATCTGTTTACTGCTTGTTACTGGGAGATTTTGTGGGTAGAAAGGTTTGACTCAGAAGAATGGCATCAAATAAGGCCCTTGGAGACTATGAAGGAGTCAAAATAGACTTTGGTATGTTCAGGGTTGAAGGAAATATGGCATCTACAGGGATGAGGCTTGAAGAATGATGGGTTTCAGAGCTGTATATGATTTCTTGTCTGGTAGGAATTTGTGCAGTGTTTTTTTAAAAAAAGAGATAAACTGCACTGCAGTGTCAAGAATAGGGAAAAATTTTCACAATAACACTGAATCTAAAGAACTCAAAATAAGTGAGAATGTAGGTATTGGAAGAAATGCTATCCCTTAAGGAAAAGGTTTTGTGCTTTATGTTTGATGTTTTTTTTGTAGTTTGTTGTTACTTTCTTTAAAATAAAAACTACAAAATAAACACCAATACCCAAACCATATGCAACTGGACCTCTGAAATCCTATAACTGGAGCTTAAGTGGAGTGAGGAGTTTCACAGAGAATGCAACCTGTAGGTGGTTTAACTCTTGCAGTTCCTTAAGGGTCAAAAGGGCTGAATATCTGGCCTGACACTTTGATGTTCTGTGTCCCATGATGTAGGGGATTAATTCATTGTAGCTTGTCTTGACTGTTGGATTTCAATGTAAAATATTTTAACTTGACTGTGGTTATTGCCTTCACACAGCCTTTTCCATTGCTAACCCAAGAGTTCAGATTTCAGCAGATAGAAAAGGGACTGAAAAGAAAAATACAAAAAATGTCAGTAATGTAAACAAAAAGCATCTGTTAGGGGGGAAAAATGTTGAAAGTATTTTGGATTCATCGCTGCAAAAGGGTAATCATTTGCTCTGTTCTCAGAGAAATGTGCTTTTCCTAGACAGTTGGTGGGATGTAGGAGCATATAAATAGCTGAAGAAGTAGGTTTTAAATGTAATCTGTGTCACACAGTGACTCCAATTTAAGGCAGTAATGCCAAGTGAAGTCTATTCCATTAATTTTTGTAAGGCCACTGTAAAGAACTCTGGTAGACATAAGATGAATGCTATTGTTCCTGACAATGAATAACTATGCCAAAGTATTTCATATTAATTTTGTTTAAATTCTGCAAGACTTGTATATTAACCTAATACAACTAGGGGTCTAAAAGCAAGTGAGAAAAACTCTCAATGACTTTTTCAAGCCTTCATTCAAATTAATGCACATCCACATTCACACATACATGTTCTGCCTCCATCCTTCTGTAAAAATCTGCTCAATTTAATATTTTTATTGAATATTGAAACAAAGGAAAGCTTCCATCATTTATGCACTGCTGTATTAGAATCTGTTAGCATGTTTCCCTGTTCTGTCCAATTACATTACTTCAGAAAAATAGCTTCAATATATTTTCATTTGAAAATAAAAGAAGCTGAACTATTAGTGCCAAGGAATAAAATTATTAGCCTGTATTTCCTCTAGTTCAGCTGCAAATTTATGCATCAGAACCATCTGTGCTGATGAATTTAACCCACAGATGCTGTCATCTATCCCCTTATATGTTAAATGTTTTCAAGCAATTCAAGAATCATGGAATTGTGATACTTTTTAAAAATATTTTTTAAAGCTTTTTTTTTTTTTTAAAAAAAAGATATTTCTGTT
>JANHGN010005836.1:0-13750 GCA_024605025.1 Megaceryle maxima | reverse complement strand
CTTGGTCTGCACACCAATCCTTGGTAGTAACTCTAACCATGGGGTGTTATCACTGCTAGAAGCAGTCACATGAAAACAGACTGCTAACTTCAGACAGTGCAGTTACAAGAACTGAAAAATAAAATCACTGAAAAAAATGAGTTCTGTTCTCACTCAAACCACACATCTTTAAAGAGAGAAACTAAAAAGAGCCACAGTCCAGGTGTGGGTTTTGTACTCTAAGAGGAAGGCAATCCATGGCAGTGGTAAGGACTGTTCAGCAGCAGTGTCTTTGTCCAAGAAGCCCAATCTTCCTTCTTCTTCCCCTTTTCCTCCCTCTTTTCCCCTCCCTCCCTTTCCTCCCTCTATCCTTCCCTCCGATCCCTGAGGAGCATTTCCAAGCATTTTCAGTGCTTTGCAGGATTCGTTACCTGGGGGAATGCAAGGTCATGTGCACACACTAAATGGCTACATCTTCTTCCCCAGTCCGACATGCTATAAAGGATGTGTAGCATAAGCAGCTTCATTGGAGGTAAATAAATAAATAAATAACAGAAGATAAAAAAAGACATACTGAATTGCTGTAATCTCTGAAAATGTCAACATCAGAGTCCATCCAAATGCACAGGGGTACTTCAACCTCAAGTGCCTCATACAAGTCTGAGGCTTGCTAAAAGAAATATGTGGAGACACCATTTAAAAGAAAAGCTAAGTATAACTAACAAGAATATTTAAAAAGTGCTCCACAAATTTTCTTTTCAACAATAACTATGAGATTCTTCAGTGACTGTCCAGGAGGTTATGAACAACTACAAAGATTAGATGGAAAACTCATCATCCCTGTTTTTTTACAATCAACAGTTCAGACATATTTTGGTTTTTATTTTGGTTTTTATTTGGCAGCAATGAGAAGATGAGGTCACTAAGTAGACAAAAATAACTATCAAGACACTAGAGAAGTTGCAAGTAGATTGTGAATAAATGTACCCATGACACTCATATGGGAAATCCCCCAGCACTCATAACCATAGAATCACAGAATACCAAGTTGGAAGGCACCTCAAGAAAGGATCATCTAGTTCAACCTTTCTTGGCACAAGCAAGGTCTAGACAAGGTGGCCCAGCACCCTGTCCAGCCAAATCTTAAAAGTGCTCACTGATGGGTAATCCACCACTTCCCCAGGGAGATTATTGCAATGGCTGATTGTCCTTGTGAAAAATTTTCCTCATGTCCAATCAGACTCTCCCCATGAGCAACTTGTGCCCATTATCCCCACTCTTTTCCATGTGACTCATTTTGAAAAAGCTTTATAAAATATTTTATGCCTCCAATCCCTTCAGAGAATACAGATATCTGTGGTTTCTGAATGAGAAGGAAAAGGAGACCACAAACCCAGGGTTTAAAGCCGCCATCCCCAACCTTTGTTCATTCCTTTAAGTAATATTTTCCTATTTCTAGCACGTGGCTCTCCCCTTTAACAACGTACTATTCTTAATATATTCAGCAGGAAGAAAAGGGACTTTTCTGCTGTACATCTGGAGTCTGAAAATGACCAGAGCAGCTGCCTGAACCCTCTACACCCTAATGCTCCTCAATGATTCAGGCTTGCTACAGACTGAACAAAGACAGCCATCCTTGCAAACAGACATACTTTCCAACTACACCTATTTGCCCAGAAGAAAAATATTATTAATTATTCTGTGTAATCATACTCTTGTATTACAGCTCCTGTCAGCTTATATTATATGCAAATAACAAACCAATCTCAATCCCACAAATTTTAAAGGAGAACAAAACCCTGTGAAGTATATATAACATTAGCTGAATGGAATGAAAATAAAAAAAAACCTAATCTAGCAAGGAGAAAACACTTTTTGTAGGGAAAAGGACTGTATTAAATCTCAAAGGATAAACAAGTTACTGAAAATTTCATATGCATATGAGCCCATGCTAACACTTTTCCACTTGTTACTCTATTACTTTTCTCATTTTTTGATGTTTCTTTGGTTGCATCTTATACTGTACTATATATAA
The DNA here is from genome assembly GCA_024605025.1 of Megaceryle maxima. NCBI lineage: Eukaryota > Metazoa > Chordata > Aves > Coraciiformes > Cerylidae > Megaceryle > Megaceryle maxima. Next base: position 11,736 of record JANHGN010005836.1, on the reverse strand, counting down.
GAGGGCTCCTTGAAAAATTCCGTGCCAAAGCTTGGCACAAATGTTTGAGACAATGCCACCTCCAACTGTCCACTCATCACTTCTGTTGCACATACCACCCCAGCAGCAGATGCATTCTCACCACCAGGTTTCCCTGCCTCGCTGGATGTTAATGTATAATCAGGGTGTATAATCATGGTGTTATGTGTACAATGATGAATGCTCTAAACTGTCACAAGGCAGCTCTGCCACTGAGAGACTAGGAAATGGATCTGGATGAAAATTTTTCTCCCCAGGTTAGGTGAGTTTGCTCTCCAGGGGCCACACCAACAATTACGTCACACATCCACAAGAAATAGATGTGCAGAATGGAGTAGCCAAGCTCTATGAGACAGGGAAACCATTTTTAATTATCCCTTCAAAGCCCACACATTAAGTGGAAACACAAAACACAGCCTTTGAAAAGCTTTCTAACACAAATTCACTGAACTTGAGGTGATACTGTAGTAAATAAGTCTCAGACCAGAACAATAATACATCCTCATGCTCTCTCCTGCTCTAGACTCCTCATCACTCTGAGCTAGTCTTTAAGTATAGGTCAGATCTTTTTGACAGTCTATTCTGTTGCCTCCCCTGTTGCATGTAGCTTCTCTTCTTCTACTCTCTTCTCTATTTACCATTATTCCCCTGTCCTTTTCCTTTTCTCTATCAAAACTGGCTAGAGATAAGTGTTCTATATTATTGCCTTCGTAAGTGTTAACAGGCATATCTGGTGATGCAGATACAAATTTAGAAATAAAAACGCTGTGAAGTATACTGTGAAAATAAGCCAAAATAACCCAAAAATGACAACCAACATTTTATTCCAGTCAAAAATATTTTCCTTTCTATTTTTTCTGTGTGACCACTGAAACAATCCCCTCTTTAGCTTTGCCCGTTCTCTCCCACCAACAGTTCACCCTTTCTAGTGGTATCATGCTTGGTCTTCCTTCTATAGCTTCTAGCTCTCCTCAGGTGTAAGGACATATTTAACATCACCAAAAACAAAAGCTTTCCAGTCTTTCCCTTTTTTCCTTTATTTTTTCCAGTAAAAGTTTAATAGCTTAAATACAACTCCCTGGATCAGATTCAAGTAGAAAAAAAATGAATGTCATAAAAAACAGTCAACCTTCATTTCTAGAGTCCTTTATCTGAAAGAAAGTATTTAGTATTATAAGTAGTTAAACAGTGCTGAGCTTCCTCAAGGAAGAAGAGGTCACTCTTCTGTGAAGCTTAAGACCTTGCAATATTACAACTTCAGTTATTACAAAAAGAAGTGATCCAAACCCATGACCATTCTTAGTAACTAACAGCCTATGCAAGTGCTTAAAATCCAACATCTCTTTTAAAGAATTTTGCTTCCTCCTCTGTTCTGACATTTCTCCAGGCTTTCATCCCTTCAACTTGAAGGCACCACATGTGTCAATAACATTCTTAATGGCTGTGTGGAGCAATGGTTCAGTACAGAATGAAAAGGTGTCAGCAAATCAGGAGAAGGCTAGCAGGAGCACATGCAAGACTTTGTTCTTTAATTTAGCCAGAGTTGCCCACAGAAACCTTCTAATCAGCCTTGACCATGATGCATTGGTGTCATCTGACAGGACATGATTTTTTGTTTCTTGGAAAAGGTAAAAAAAAGCCACAGTCAGGCCTAAGGTCCTTAACTGGAATTTCTCACTTCCCTGGTTCTTTTCCAGGCTTTCTTTTGCTATCAGTCAAGTCTCAGTGAACAACAGAAAGGTTTTTGTTTTTCCACTGAATTTAAGTCTTCTGTGAACTCCAAATAGCTCAGCAAAAATCAAGGATCTACAGGATTTTCCACCTTCAAAATGCTGGTGAAAACTGTCTTTCAAGCTTCAGTGCTACCCTTGTGGTAATTAAGTTGGCTGAAGACATGCATATGCTGTGCTATAAAGGGAGAGCTGGCACCCATGTTCTGTTTATGTTAAATGATGTTTGATTTACTATTAATAGTCCTTTGAAAAGAAATTAAATGATGATTCATGTATATTTGCCTCAGAGTTGCACCTTTCTCACACAACGTGCTTCAATATTTGTACAGCACACAGAAAAGATAGACACAAGTCTGTATCTATATCCCCTCATTTGCTTCAGCCAGCACAGTACGAGAGTTCATTAACTTGATCAAAAGTAAAAGTGCCTTTTCTCCTCAACCCATTGGAGAGATACAGATTTGAAACTGCAGAGAACCTATTCTGTACCCTCTCAAACAGACCTCTAAATCAGATCCTCGTCAGTCGCTCTAAGCCAGAGTTGGACTGTAGCTTCTATAAAATCAGTTTGTTTTTCAGAAGTTGCTAAACTCATCCTTCAGTCTCTTGGATGCCTTTGTGACAGGAGGTACTTGGACAACCTCTGCTGCAATGCAATCCAGACATGCTTGCCAAGGGGTCTTGGTCCCTGCAATGGGCATGACTGGAATGAACAGCTAAGCGTGCTGAAGCCTGACATGAATTGTGCCTGATCAATCCTTTAGTAAATCCCTAAACTGCTGCCTTGACTTTACTAGGCAGTTTCTATGAAACATGAAAGAAGTAATTTAAATGGATACAATGGTCAGGTTAGTTAAACACAGCAAAAGTCCTCCAAAGGCAGAGAGCTTGCTGATTTTTGGCTTTCCACACCCCACTTCATATTATATGGCATTCAAAGAGTAGATGTGAACCCAGCTAAAACAGTGACTGGCTAAAATATATCTCCCATGCTGCCTGCAGTTCTTTGGTACATCAGGTATCCTCTTCTGAGTCTGCCTGTCCAGCCCACCAATCCATGCTGGGACCAGCTGGTGGGGTGGGCTGTGCAGGGCAGCAGCACTTCATCCCTCTGTGAACTGCTGTCACACAGCACATGCTGCATGGCAGCTGGGGAATCCTAGCAAGGGGGAAGGAGCAACTGAAGCACCAGGGAGCTGCTGTGTCTCTCAAAAGATGCAGATGGGCTTTATGAAGCAGAAGAGGAAAAGTCCAGACTGCCACTTACCTGCTCTGTAGAGATCTGTCAAGCAGCAGAGGAGGAATTGATGGTGCCTGGTCCTCTGCAGGAACTAGGAACCAGTTGTCAAAGGCAGGAGAGGAGATGGCTCTGTTTTCCCATGGCTAGCCAAGGGAGTAAAACTTTCCTGTGGGCTCTTTTTTTTTTTACCATGGGCCCACCACAAAAAGGTACTGCATTTTGGAAACCTTTAAGTGTGCACAAGAGAACATGAGCCTGGAAAATCACCACAGGACATAAACAGCACCATGTCACAGCACCAACAACTGCAGTAGCAAACTGAAATGGTCCAGGGCATAGATCCAAACACTGGCACCTGGGCAACTGCACCGATTAACTGTTGTTGTGCTTAATGGCACAGTTTGGGCTTGTGCCGACTGTCCCAGGTAATGCCAGCTCATGTTTTGGTGCTGGGGATTTTGCATAATAGGCAGTATTGATGAGGTTACTTTGTTCTGGGAGGAAGACAGCTTACTTCTACAACTTCGAGCTGTGCCTCTAGCTGTCAGCTCTGGAGAAGGAGCCATGGTCTTGTTTATTTGATGGTAGAGATACAGCCAGGGAGACCAGAACTGGACTGCTCCTGTGCAAAATTATATAATTTTTTAAAAAACTATTTTTAATAATAAGTCATAGTATGCTACTAAGACAAGCAAGTATAATATAATAAAATACAGGTTTGGACATTTATTAAAGTGGTGAAAGTGTAAGTCACATATGTTTGATGCTGCATACCTGTATTAGTTCTTATGCTAAAAATACCTGCTAAATGCTAAATCAAGTAGTTTATAAACCTGTGATTCACTTTAGACTTTTTACTTTCTTGCCTGTCAGACCCTGGAAGGTTGGCAGCTCCTGATCTAGGGCAAGCAATGTTTAACATTACAGCAGTCAGTAAAAAAGCTGAGTTCAGCTGAAAGTTCAGTTTTTGCTTGTGATACCAGATATTATTTGTCATGGAGCACACCAACTGTGTATAATCCTTTCCTCTGAAGTCCTCAGACACACAACACCAAACAAGCTAATCATATTTGTTGTTTACAATATCTGCTCTTAGAAGTGGCTCAACGGAAATGCTGTCAGGGACAAGAATTCCTTAAAATGTCAAAGCTATCATTACTCTCACTTAATCAAAGATCTCATTAAGACAAATTGCAGTGATATTCACCCCACCCTGAGAATCCTGCCTGTCAGGAGGCTCAATTTGTCCATTTCCCAAACTGCAGGCCCCTTTTCCATGCAGGACATGAGGCTGCCTCTGCTGCACATGGTACACACGTGATGTGCCTCTATTCTGCAAGCAACAGGGATGCAATGGGAGGAAGCGGACATCTTGAGATAACATTTCTCTTTCTTCTTCAGGTTGCTGCCTGTGAGGAGTTGCCTACAAATGTCTACAGAGTTTTAATCAGTCTTTAAAACCCCATCTTGCTGTGATGCTTACAAAAAACAACCTACAGCATAGTCAATGCAAAGTTTGAGTAAGTTGAGACAAGGGCTCTCAAATCACTGAGAATCCACCAGGCACATTGTCCTTTCAACAGCCTCCCTCAGGGCATGCTCCTCAGTGCCTGGAGTTAGGTTTTCAGAGGAGTATTCAGAAAAAAAAGTTCTATTTCTCTCTATCAGCAAAGAGTCTAGTGAGATGGGCCCTATTGGGTTAATGTCACTCTTATGGAGCTTTCCCTTCTTTTCCCTCTCTCCACCACATTTCCACATAAGTGTTTGAGTTCTTCAGAAGGTTTTAAATAGAAATCAACAGGAAGGGCAGGGAAGGCTGATCAGCTTTGCACACAGCAGGAGGTGCTAGCGCAGTCACCAAGAATTAGCACAAGGGTTTCAATCTCAGGACAGAAAGACAGCAAAGATGTTACACTACACACACAAGTTTCAACTCAACATCACTGAAAAGATTCCAAGAAGCAAGGCTCCATTACGGGTGGCAGGATGCCTCTGCCTTCAAATCGACCACTCCAGATGTACACTCGCACTACCCTGTACATCCTTTCTTCCAAGCCCTGGATTAATGATTCCAATTAAGAAAAAAAAGGAGTGATATTAACAGATCACAATCATTTAGGAAAGAAGAGGTCCTTATCAACTCTATAAAAACATGAAATCAATTCAATATGCTATTTATTCTCTACAATGATAAGCAACTTGTATATCAGTTTGGGATATTCTGTGATAATGGAAGATAATTTTATACTTTTTTTCTGACAACATTAAAAACTTGGGAGCCTTTTCATTGAATAGTTGATCCCTGTCATGGTTTAGGGTCAGGGCAGTCCACTAGACCTATAACAGATGCTCTCTGTTAACCTCTTTCCCTCCCCAAAGGGGAAGAGAAAGGGAACAAAGGGTAGACAAGCTAGAACAGCTTTGTTAAAGCTAGAACAGCTTTAACAAAAATGAAAAAAAAAAAAAGAATAGATACAAAACCTGTATGAAACCCAACACACACACCCTGCCCCTCCCGATGGCAATTATGTCACTGTCACCACTGATGCTGTGGAACAGGTACTGGGAGAGTCCCAGACTGGGTCCAGCAGCAGACGGGAGCTGCGTTCAGAAGCTGGATTATGGTACTGGATTCAGGAGTACACAGAACAGAGAGAGTCCTCCTTGGATGTTCTGAGGAAGAAACTGAAAGAGGACCTGAGCCAAGCTGAGCAAAGCCAGCAAAGCAGGCCAAGAGGGCAAAGAGAGGGGAACCCTCCTGATCCTTCAGCTTTATACCAAATATGACATCTATGGGATGGAATCCCTTATTGGTCAGTTTGGGGTCACCTGCCCTGTCTGCTCCTCCCTGCAGGTGCAGCCTTTTACTTTCTGCACCCCCCAATGTGGTACACAAGATCCAGCAGTGGCCTTGGTCTGCACACCAATCCTTGGTAGTAACTCTAACCATGGGGTGTTATCACTGCCAGCAGCAGACACTGCCTGTGAAACAGGCTGCTGACTTCAGACAGTGCAGTTAGAAGAACTGAGCTGAAAAATAAAATCACTGAACAGAATTAGTTCTCACTCAAACTGGGACAATCCCAAACAGCCAAATGACAATTGAAAACACTGCAGCACAGGAGTGACATAACAGAATATTTCCGAAAGCAGATTCTACAGATGTAAACACTAATAAAGGTTGTTGGGACTTCTTTCTTCCAAATAGTGTACAGACTTACCTCCATCAACCATTTCCAAAGGCAAGCTCTTGAGGCTTGTGGCGGGTATCATAACTGTAAGCTCATAACTGTAAGTTTAGCAAATGTGTGGAAGTCTGATGGTTTATTTATAAAGTTCTACAATGTAAATATTGATGAGCCAACTGTTCGGCTAAGTTACTCAGCATACATATACTGCAAGTGTGAACGAGAAACCTAAAAATCTTAGCCAAAAAATGAAACTTTCAGGATAAGAAAAGAAACTCTGTGGCCTGCAGCTCTGTAGTTGTAGTTCCTCTACAGAAGCAGTTATCAAAGTGTCAAGACAGCTAATCTCAATGCTCAATTCTTTGTTTCCCACAAGTATATTTCAGACCTTTACCTTTACAAAGAGAGTTTCTATTTGCAAATATAAAATCAAACATATTTGAATGCTCGAAATGGTTACTTCCCCACAGAAATCTTGACCTCCACCTGCTGTCATCCAGAGATGCTCTTTCAAGCTATCAGTTCTTAGGTTCTTCTCCTAGGTCCAGCTTCAAGTGGACCACAATCCACATGTTGGTACCTTTGTATGCCATCCCCAGAAACCATATAGAAGCAGGTCAGAGTGAGGTAACAAGGTGCAAAAGTCTCTTATTTTAGTCCTTGACTGACAAATGAAGGAACAGAGAAAGGAAAAAAAATGGGAGTTTGTGGCCTAAGGAGTAAATGAAGAGCTAAAACTTTCTTCCAACAATGTATAACTCCACCAGCACCTTAAGAAAACTAAAAGCCTTGCAAGTGTTACATTTGCTCCACATGCATCTGAGAGACCATTATGATTTACTTGTATAACTCATAAACAGAGAAATCCAAACCAGTAGGAAGCTGAAATTCTTCATCAAGTTACTGAGGATTTTGATCATCCATATGTGAAGAGTCCAAAACAGGCAAGTCTTTAACTTAAAAGCAGACTGGATCTGGAGCTCCAAGTTTGTGATAACTGAAAAGGGAGGCTTTTTAGGCTGTGCTTCACCATGGCTGGTGTCATGATGTGATTTGCTATTCTGTCAACTTAAAGTGGATATGATGGAGTTGTATTAGCAGTCTCAAGAGAGGGAGAGTTGAGATGTAGCATCAGATAATTAAGGAAGAGATTTTGCTTTAAAACCTAACTACAATTAAGGGTCTAGGAGACAGGGAAAACAGAGCTGTTAAAATATGCTGATTCTCCAAAACCATTATATTCTGCAGAGACAACTGAATTTTGATGAAGTTTTGACAAAATCAATATACAGGTTCAGTAGAAATGTGTCTTTCGTTCAACTTGTCTTACTTGGCACCTCACCAGACCATTTTTTCTGCTGTCTTGAAGTCAGAGAGCCCAGGATTTGATGTAGCCTCCAACCCACACTTCTTTCCTTTCTGAAGCAGAATTCTTTTCTTCTTCTCCTTTTCCTTTTTATCAGTTTTCATTTTCCCTCAGCAGAAATAGTACTCTAGTCATTATACCAGATAAGCTCCTAGTGATACGTCTCCTGCCTTCTTTTTTATGAAAATCAGAAGCAAGAAAATTCTTTATGGCTCTGTCAGTGCCGCTAACTTGACACAGTTTTCTCACCAATGCATTGCAGCAAGGGGAAGTGCTTTAATGAAAAAATGGGCATCCTGCCCTAGTTTCACAATAGCTTGATATTAGGACCTAACAAGTACTACTTGAACACCTCAAACACTTTTCCTTTCCCTTTCCTCTCTTCCTCCCATCACCAGCCAGCCTATGCCTTGTGATCATAGTAATAATCTTGTTATGCATCTCTGACACTCCTGCTACCCTATTCCTTCCACCCAGCAGGGCTTTTCTGCAACTTACAATATTTTATGATTGTTATCTCATTTCATAAACCATATAGCAAAGCTAATGTTAACTGTATATCCCTTGATTGTATTGGTACCTGATGCATCATTGTTCACTATTCAGTGACCCTCTGCAGTAACACTGTATGTGGCAGACCCATCATTTACCTTGCCTTTTTTTTCCCTAAACTGTCTTTGTCCTTCCTCTACACTGGTTTGAGGATTCAGCTGTCACGTACCAGCTTGTTCTCTTTCTTCCTTTCATAGGCACATAAAAGGAGAGGGTTTTTTATTATTATTTTTTCCTTACTTCTCTATAGCCCTGTGTGCTCAGGGCCTTGTCTCCCTTTATACTTGCAGTGCTATAGCAGTCTCCCTATAAAGCAGATGTTTCCTATTAGCTTCACCTGGGATATTGAAGACCTTCTTAACAGACAGGCTGTTCAGTAGCATGTAGAGGACTTTTACCCTCTAGCTCTGTAGCAGTACACTGGACAATTCTCCACTGTGTGATTTCAATAAGCCTTTTTAACAAAACTGCACTAAAGCTATTCTGGTAACTTTTGTCCAGAGATTCAGGAAATGCATTTCCTTTCCTTCAGCAGCTTATCACAACAAAGTTAAATCCTTCAGGTTTTCATTGCTTTTGTCCTAGTAGTGAAAGCTGAGTGTTAAAACCCCAAACAAATAACAGTTTAATACAACAGGCAAGCAATTTTATTATTAAGCAAGGCTTTCTCTTCTTTACAATGGAATTCTGAGACTGTTCCATAAAAAGAAGAGAGCCAGCCAGCCCAAAAGTTACCTGTCCTCTGAAACAGAAGATTAAATGTAAATGCTGAATGGCAGATCCTTACAACCTGGAGATGTGAATGTCAAAAGATGAAGTAGGTATTGTATTCTTATTTGTTCTAGGCTTAAGAGGAAGAAAGTCACTTATTGTAGTATATTCTTGCATGACTGAGGCAGTAAAAAGTCTAAGATTGTGTCTTCACTAGAAAAAAATGATAATGTTAACATCTATGTCACTTAAAATTCCTATAGGGCCTAAGCACCTGTAGATTTTTTTTTGTTAGGTAGGTAACTAAAGGAAGCATTGTGTCCCAAACTAGTGAGACACACCTGACACCTAACTGAACTCTGGAAACTAAAGTGAGCTAATCTATGGTAAAATTAACACTTTCCTGGCAGTGAAAACAAAACCCCAAGTAGGATAAAATAGAAATAGGATAACAAATTCTCAGCTTTGCCTAGGGACCCCCTCTGAATTCACCTGGGCAGGTACAAACTGATCTGAACAGATGGCAAAGACCTTTTCCTTCCTCTCTTGAACCACTCCAGAGGTGGACTCCCTATTTTAGTTGGTACCTTGCAAGGGTCCTGCTATTGGACAGTTCCATGCACCTCAGAAGGGGAGCATTCCCACCTTCCTTGTCCACAGGCAGAGACCTGTGCTAAAGGAATGGATTCCTCTTAGCAGCACACAAAGATTAAACCAAATGCAAAGTACTTATTTTCTAAAAAATGATAGATACCCAGGAAAGGTGTTAAATGGTATACATTTAATTCCTGTCATGGCAAACGGCTTCAATTTGGATATGTAAATATCTGTCTTTGATCTGGTGAAATTAAGCATGAGTGCTGTTTTGGCAGATGGGATGATGTCATGCTTCAGATTACGGCTTTATTTCCTCTCAGTGCTTTCTTACACCAGGCACACGTTGTCTGTTGTTAAACTATGTGTGGCACACTGGTGAGCAAGCCAGATATAGACCAAAAGAAATGTCTATTTTTGTCTTAGCTTCTTAAATCAAGACTAGCACCTTAACAGAAATAAGCACAAATATTTCCAGAAGGCTGCATTTTCAGCATTTTTCTTCTAGTACAAAGACCAGCAAGTTATTCTGTCAATGAGCAAACAAGAATACGTACAACCATTAACCATTTGGTTGAAGCAGCTTCCTGCCATGCTCAAAATGACACCTGAGCTTGGGGATGTACACACAGATCCCAAAGCACCAGCTCATGCTTCTAGGTGGCTCTGTCAGCCCAGCTGCTGCCCCAGCAGGACAGCACAGGCACGTTGCCCAGCTGCCCCCTCTCTTCATCTCCTCTTTATTCCTCCTCCTCTCTGTATGTGCTTGCACGTGGGCACACAGCCGACTCAGCACCCCAGTGTCAGGAAACAATTAATTTCTCTAGAGCCACAGAACCAGGCTAATCTGAAGCACACTCATGTTTGAAACAGTCAGGGAGTACAAAGCAGAGCCATGTGGGTTGCGGGAAAAAGAACCCAGACCCAGAGGTGAAAATCATTTTGCATTTTGTCTTTAAACCCACAGCAGCAAGATAAGTGGAAAAAAAAAAAAAAAAAAAAAGGGTCAGCCTGCAACCTCTTCACCTGAAGAGAAGTCAGAAGGACAGTGTGTATCTCCCTCCTGAAGCTCTGTTAATTTGAGCAGTTTTGCTAGCTGGAAGATTTAGAGGGAGGGAGGTTTAACAAATTCTTCTGCATCTCCAGTGTGCCATAAATTTTCCTAGAAGCAGAGGACTTCATATCACATCCTCAGCTTTATAACAGATTTTTTAAAAATACTATCTGACAAGTACAATCAAATCCATGCACAATGAAAGTAGATGTAGAGAAACTATTTTATAGATGCAAACTAACATGTGTTCATCAGTGTGCTGCAGTGCCAAAAAAACTTAAAAGTTGTGTGAGCAGAGAGGAAAATCAACTCCAGAAAAGTAAAACTGTTATAGATTATGATCAGTCAGTGCCAGTCCAGTCTATCCTGATGCAAATTTCCTTCTTTACAAGGGGACAAGGTAACAGAAAATTCATATCTGGAATATAAAGAGTAGAGAGAGCAACTGGTTTGTGCCTGACAGGAATTTCTCCAGCAGCACAGAGAGACTCATTAGAATTTTTCCCATGACACACCACAAAAGATGGCTGGAGAAAACAAAGTGAGATGCTGGAGCTCAGTATATTTCTTTGTCCTTGAGAAGCCTGGCCTTGCTGAATCTCACGGGCTAATGCATGCATAATTTGGGGCAGCTGATTAAGTTTATTGTGTTCCTGACTAAATCGAGAGGTGGGAGGGAGGGAGGGGGAAAAGAAACAAAGTTGGCTTTAATTAAAGCTCTGCAATTGTCTTCAATATTTACATAATGCGCTATCATAATTACCACTGAATGGAGACTTAAGATGTGCAGAAGAAAATGACATGCTGGAAGTCTCTAGCTGAGGAAACAAAAAGCAAGACAGCCCCTTCCCCCATTACTCCAAGCCAAATCAAAAGCCACCAAAGGAGAAATGTGCCAGGGCACTTTATAAAGCTGAGAGGTCTGCCATGGGTTCAGACCAGCACACCTCCTTCCCCTCACTGATGGGCTGCAAGCAAATCACAGGTATCACAGTGTGTCAGGGGTTGGTAAGGAACCTTGGAGATCTGCCCCCCTGCCAGAGCAGGACCATCTAATCTAGCACAGGTCACACAGGAACGCATCCAGGTGAGTTGGGAAAATCTCCAGAGAAGGAGACTCCACAACCTCTCTGGGGAGCCCATTCCAGTGCTCTGTCACCCTTACAGTAAAGAAGTTCCTCCTCATGTTAAGGTGGAACCTCCTATGCTCCAGCTTATATCCATTCCCCCTTGTCCTATCACAGGGCCCAAGTGAGAAGAGGCTGTCCCTTTCCTCTTGA
>JANHGN010005835.1:41106-56663 GCA_024605025.1 Megaceryle maxima | reverse complement strand
ACAACCCGTTCTGTGAATAAATTTTTCCTGATATCCAATCTAAACCTCCCCTGGTGCAACTTGAGACCATTTCCTCTTACTTTATCACTTGGTACTTGGGAAAAGAGACCAACATCCACCTCCTTACAACCTCCTTTCAATTACTGAGAGTGATAAGGTCTCCCCTGAGCCTCTTTTTTGCCAGGCTAAACATCTCCAGTTCCCTCAGCTGCTCCTCATAAGACTTGTGTTCTAGACCCTTCACCAGCTTTCTTGCCCTTCTTTGGACACGCTCCAGCACCTCAGTGTCATTTAGTGAGGGGTCCAAAACTGAACACAGTACTCAAGGTACAGCCTCACCAGTACAGTGGGACAATCACTTCCCTAGTCCTGCTGGCCACATCATTTCTGATCCAGGCCAGGATGCTGTTGGTCTTCTTGGCCACCTGGGCACACTGCTGGCTCATATACAGCTGGCTGCCAACCAACCAACATCCTTGGGTCCTTTTCTGCCGGGCAGCTTTCCTGCCACTCTTCCTCAAGCCTTTGCATGGGGTTATTGTGACCCAAGTGCAGCATTCAGCACTTGGCCTTGTTGAACCTCATACCACTGGCCTCAGCCCATTGCTTCAGCCTGCCCAGATCCCTCTGCAGACATTTCCTACCCTCAAGCAGATCAATACTCCCACCCAACTTGGTGTTGTCTGAAAACTTACCGAGGGTGCCCTCGATCCCCTCATCTGGATCATTGATAAAGATATTAAAGAGAATAGGCACCAGTACTGAGCCCCAGCCATCCAGACAGTTTTTCACCCAGAGAAGCATATGCCCATCCAAGCCATGAGCAGCCAGGTTCTCCAGCAGAATGCTTTGGGAAACAGTGCCAAAGGCTTTACTAAAGTTTGGGTAGACAACATTCACAGCCTTTCTCTCATCCTTTAAGTGGGTCACCTTGTCATAGAAGGAGATCAGGTTAGGCAAGCAGCAGCACCTGCCTTTCATAAAGCCATACTGACTGGGCCTGATCATCTGGTTATCCTGTACATGCCATGATGACACTCCAGGTGATCTGCTCCATAACCATCCCTGGCACCAAGGTCAGACTGACAGGCCTGTAGTTCCCTGAATCCTCCTTCCGGCCCTTCTTGTAGATGGGCATCACATTTGCTAACCTCCAATCAATTGGGACCTCCCCATTTAGCCAGAACTGCTGGTAAATGATGGCAAGTGTCCTGGTGAGCACTTGCGCAGCCTCCCTCAGTACCCTTCAGTGGATCTCATTGAGCCCAATAGACTTGTGTGTGTCTAAGTGGTGTAGCAGGTCACTAACCATTTCACCTTGGGTTACTGGGGTTTCATTCTGCTCCCTGTCCCTGTCTTCCAGCTCAAGGGGCTGAGTATCTAGAGAACAACTGGTCAGACTATTAAAGAATAGGGCAAAGAAGGCCTTTTGCTCATCCTTGGTTACTGTGTTTCCCCCAGCATCCAATAAAGGATGGAGATTCTCCATAGCCCTCCTTTTGTTGCTAATGTATTTATAGAAACATTTTTGTCTTTTATTCAGTAGCCAGATACAATGATAACTGGGAAAAAAATAATAAAAAAAGAAAAGTTAACCACCTTCCTTCTTCCATGAAATAGGTGTTCCTGTCATCCACTGCAGCTGAGTACAGTTCTCTTACCATTGAACTGAACAAACCCATAAAGAATGACCTGGTCCTTGACCAAACCCAAGAAAATCTGTACGTGATGACCACAGACAAGGTAATGTGTCCTGCTTGCATTAAGAACCAGGTCTGCTTTCACTTTTCCTGCAGCTTTACCTGAGACTTGTACATTTCTCAGTTGTTCCAGGAAGTCACCCTGTTTGGTGGGGCTGCCCCTGCTCTGTGTCTGAAGACCTTTCTGAAGTCTAAGCTGATAGACTTGGCTGTTGTGACTTGGAGCACTGTTATATTCTTGATGCTTAGTGACTGGGAATGGGAAATGAGATCACCTCTAAAGATCTCTTTTGGGGTCTGTGAGAAGGAAGAAGTTGAGATGTTTGGCACCAGCACACCACAGGGTCAGGCAGCCCTAGTGCTCAGTGTGGTGTCTGTGCAGTACGGATGGATGATCTATCAGACATCAGTCCTTTTCAAGAGTACTTCAGGATTTAGGGTGCTGGTGGCTGACATAATAGCACTTACACCTCTGTAAAGTCACCAGGAATCTTCATAGATCTTGCAGCCAAAAACTAAGCAGCAATGGAGAGACTTAAAACTTTGGAAACTCTTTTGTTCAAGCTCCTTCTAGAACCAAGTGAGTGCAGCAGGAAAGGTCAGACTTTGCTATGAAAGGCAAAGGAAGCTTCTCTGTGCTGACAGGTGAGGCACAGTGGAGGTTCGTAGAGAAGAAAAAGAGACAAGTAGGACATGAGAGGGATGCCAGATTTCTCCTCCATCTCCAGCTGTAACGCTTTCCTGACACTGATCTCTGTGGTGGCTGGAGCTTCCAGCCCCAAACGCATGGTTCAGCAGCTCTTCAGGACAGGGTGGGTGACAGGCTGTGACCATCTCCAACACTGACAGTGACATGGAGTGGGACGTCGGAAACGGTCCAGCAGCAGTAACACAGGGAGGATAAGGGGGACTGTGAAAGGACAGCGTTTGAGGAGTACAGCATGAAAAGAATGTTCTTTGTCTGTTTTATAAAAGGATTAATATAAATTCCTGCTTCAGGAATGTTGTACTGTAGCTGAAGGTTTTCAACCCACATTGGAAAAAGTGACAGATAAGTGACTGATAAAGCATTTAATAATATGACAGGGTGAGAGGTTACTTCTTTTCATTTTTTTTGCGCACTTTTGATACTTCTCATTTGACTTCTGTTCAGGTTTGGAACAGAACTCCAAACTTCAACATGGTCCACAAAAGCCTGTCACCCCATTCGACAAGCTGGCATATTGCTTAAAAGCTCTGAGGTCCCAAACAGGCTATGGCAAGAGCTCCCTGAGCACCATAAGGGATGTCAGCAACCTTGAAGAAAGACAGGTTTTCTGGTGGTAGTCTGCTTGAACTGGTAGAATTTAGGAAGATCACAGACAAATTTTTCAGAGAAAATTTGCAAAAAAAAAAAAGAAATTCCATCTCTACAAAACGCTTAAATTAAGAAAGTAGCAAATTTCTGCCAAAGAAAGGATTTCACTTTAATCTTTTTCAAATAGCTCTCATAGGCGCTGCTGTTTCTGGATAATGCAAATAATAGTTTTCTTTTGCAAACCCTGTTCATCTTAAATATGAATAACTAAAGTTGGGAGCTCTGTAATGGTGTTACATTACTGTCATCTCCACAAGCTGATTACAATGAGCAGTCCCACCCACTTTTAGCAGCAGATAGACAGGCAGAGAATGGAGGCCTTCGGAGCTGGGAGAAATGAAGCAACTTAAGTGAGAGGAGCGGAAGAAATGCTGAAACGTACAATTCTGGATTAAGCATAGCTGCGAGTTGTGGGAATACTGATATCAGAACCCTGCCCTGGGGTTTAGGAAGGTTTAGAGTTGTTTAAAATAAGGTAAACAATCAAGGGCAGACTAGCTGTGCTGATAGGCACGCTTACTGCTAAGCTACCTGGCAGATGCAGCCTGCCTCAGCATTTGGAAATGAATTGCTTGGGCTCTGTAAATGCTTGAGCAAAGTGAAAGTGATGATGTGGTGGGTGATAACATGAAACAACCTTTAAGAAGAAATCAGATTTAGAGAAATACAGGGAAGAATGATAAAGAGGTTAAGAGCCATGGAGAGATATAAGCTCTTGCTTTCCCGTTTCTTGTTTCACTTCTACAACTTCTCCTCCCAGCTTCTGCTGCTGTGTCAATAGCAGTGGGTGGATTGAAGCAAATGCTTTCAAAACTCAGCCCCCTTCTTTCTGCTCTGCTCCCAGAACTGGGGCAGAGAGCAGGAGAAACCACTTCCAGCTTCCTGGGTAACCTGGAAGGAGCATGTCACCCCTGTTCTGGTTTGTTACAAGTGAACATCACTGGTAGGATCCCAAATTCCTTATGGTATGTACCATACTGGGAGGAAAGCAGAAAGCCTGTGGCAGTTACTTACCATGATCACTAGAATCATAGAATCATAGAATGGTTTGGGTCAGAAGGGACCTCTAAAGTTCTGAGGTCTGACCACCCTGCAGTGAGCCTGACCCCCCCTCCCCCCCACCGCCCTGCAGTGAGCAGGGACATCCTCAACGAGAGCAGGTAGCTCAGAGCCTCCTCAAGCCCCACCTTGAATATCTCCAAGGATGGGGCCTCAACCACCTTCCTGGGCAACCTGTTCCAGTGCTCCACAACCCTTATGGTAAAGAACACATTTCTAACATCCAATCTAAATCTACTCTTCTCTAGTTTAAAACGATTGCCCCTCGTCCTGTCACTACAGGCCTTTGTAAACAGGCCCATTCCCACCTTCTTGTAGGCCCCCTGTTTTAGCTTTTACCACTCTCTTTGATTGAGTGACAATTAGAAAATCTCTACAATTGGTTTCTCTGCATTGAAACTGTCTGTAAATGGAGTCACTTTTTATTTCTTTAAATCCATTAAGTTTACATAAAACTTGCAGAGTCGGCAATCTCTAGGGCTTGTTTCTGCCTGCCAGAATTATGAAATAAATACTTTGTCATAAAAAAACCCCATTCACTGGATATTAAATTACTCATGGGTACCAGTTAGTGAAATAGAGTGCCAGTAACTTAGCACCAGTTAGGTAAGAATCTGTGGAAGAAGAGAATGCTAAAAAGGTAAACCTCTGTATTAATAAATTCAGGAAAACTACCCAGTGTTGACATTTTTCTTAACTGAGTCGGACTGAACTCTGAATGTGAAGGAAGAGGCCAAACTCAGACTTCCAGAGTAGCTTTGTAATTGCCAGTTGTTTTAAATGAGAGGATAAGATAGAAAAAAAAAAGCAGCTTACATCTTGGAGTTACTGTTGCTAGACTTTTTGTGCTCTTTAAAAGTACATCATAGTCATCAAAAGAAAGACTTATGTCCCATTCTCCTCTTGCATCATTTCAACAACGTAACTAAAAAAGATGGTTTTGTGCTGGCTCCTTTTTCCAAAATACAAAATTGTTTATTCTAAGCATCAAAGGAAATCAAAACCAGAAGCTGTGTATTTTTTTAATGGGGGCCTGAGACATGAGAACTGATGATGCTTTTTCCTGCTGCTTCCTGTCATAATTATTTCCATTTTCTCCTGTGATTGTATTGCACGGTGGAGGGTTATGTGTGGAGAAGTGCAGTAACCTGAAGTGCCCTGGCTCGCTCACGCTTGCAGACTTTCTGAAATGCCTTCTAGCTAGAAGTGCCTCTGACAGTCATATTTCCAAACAATTTCATCTCTGTGCTTGTGATACAGAGGAGAGGATACTGTTTAAAAAATGATCTAGCCAGTACCATGTTAGCCTTTTGAAAGTATCCATCCTGCAGTAGCTGTTTCTTGAATTCAGAGTTGTTGATGCAATTTTTGTCCTGCAGTGGCTGCTGTAATGCAGATTTCCAGAATTAATGTAACTGGAGGAATTGAAAAAGCCCAATTTTGTAAGACTTGCTTGTGATTCTTGATTTTAACAATATCCTACAGTACTTTGAAGAGAGATTAAAGAATATTACAGTGAATAAAACCAGGAAAAGTGTGTGAATTGGGACTTTGTTAAGGGGGAGATAACCAGACTGGTTTTGTGTGTATTTTCTTCAATTCAAGCTGCACTCTGATCACAATAAAACAGGGTCAGGCCTTTGTGCTGCCACGGGCAACGGCACTGTACAACCCTGTCCATAAATGTTTCTGTCCCCTTGTGCCTACCTCAGATCAGTTATGGTTTGCCTTGCTTTCGGTTCTCCAGGTGCATCGGCTACCTGTGCAGGACTGCCACAAATACTCAGACTGTGAGAAGTGTACTCAAGCGAGGGACCCGTACTGCGGCTGGTGCGTGAGAGAGGGCAGGTGAGTGTTGCCAGTGCTTTCTTGGGTGCAGGCAGCAGAATAGTTTAAATTTTGACATGTGCTGTGGATTACTGCTCACTGTAAAGGTCCCAGCTCTTTATACTCAGCCTTATGCACCTGATAGTGATTTAATGTTGTCACACAAACATTAATAGCAGTCTTCTGCACTCAAATACATCCCCATTGACTTTTGCAGATTTGATTAGTTTGGGAAAATAGATACTTTTCTGCTGGTACTGAAAAACAGTATACATCTTCTAACTGCATTCTTTATCACTTTATGAACTGTACAATCAAATGTTCTCCCAGAAATTAGAAGAGTGCTCCATATTTAAAATTCAGAAAATAACAGCATTATATTTTAAGGAGAGCAGAAAGTGTTAAAAAAAAAAACCCCAAGAACATAAAAGAAAAAAGTTGTCCATGTCTGAAATAAAGTGTGTAGCTCCAATGCTGTTGTCATATAAACGCATCTATCAAGAGGTGTAGCTACACTGAACCCTCACCTACCTGTAGCAGAGCAGAAAGTGGCATTTGGCCGGCTATCTGCAGAGGTTAACTGAATTAATATTCAAACACATGTAAACTAGGACAGCACTTAACAGCTCTTGAATGTCTCTTCTTTACACTCTGCTTTGATTGGAGTGGGGAGAGGGAAGAGCAGAGCGGTCCTGCAGCTCTTTTTTTGACTACTAAGTTAATTAACCCCTTGGCATGAGCGGTTGGGAATTTGTGATTCTGAGTACTTGCTGTTGGAACAAAGGGGCCATTTAATTATAGTATGCAGATGAATTTCAGTCTTCTAGCTTCCTGTCTGAACACGTGAACTATTACATGGAGTTACCTATCAGCCTGATGTGTAGCGTAAGACAGAGCACTGCAGAGAAACTTAGGCATTCAGGTTTATGTAATATACTGTAACTCTTCCAGCCGGGGTTTTGGTTGCTGTGGATAAAACCTGGGGATTTGGAGTATGCACCTCAAACACCTCCTGTGCTATTGGGAGTTGAAGGCTGTGTCATGTATCATACAAAAGGCAATTTTCCTTAGATTTCCCTTCAGGTTTCTGATATGACCACTGACCTCAATATCTCAAAATATTAATGGTCTCTGAGAACAGGCAGACATGAATTTTTACATTTCCCAGTATTTATTTCCAATGGGGAGAAAAAAGTCTTTAATTTCTAATAATTTTCTCATCTGCAGCAAGTTTTGTCTTATGATTACACACAGCACTTAATAGTATATTTAGGGATGTGTTATATGAATGTTCACTCTGTATGTAAATGATATGTTAAAGTCCCTGAAAAAATTATTAATAGTCTTCTGCTACAGCAACCAGAGATCCTACAGCATTTTTGCCTAAGCTTTGCAGAGAATGGAAAGAATACGCATGAGACTGTCCCCACACACACTTCACGAAGCTTTTGTAGGCACACATGCAGCTTATGCACTGCAGCATCTCTTCTTTCTGTCCTTCCAGGATTTGAGCTGAGAAAATCTGCCAGTATTTTTGGTGAGGCTGCATAATCGCTGTTGTTTTCCTGCAATAGTAACAGTGGCCTGGCAGAGAAAGGACTTAAATAGTGGCAGGAGTTAATGAAAGCAACCACCTCAAAAGCAACATTTCTAGTCTTACAGTTTCACAAGAGCTCTCCAGAAGCCTGTGTGCCCCTAATGCTTCTTACTCTCACGAGTAGGGTGTCTTAAGACTGTCAACACATAGGCATCTGCCAATTGACCCACTGAAAAAACAGGCTGTGCCCACTCATTCAGGACTTAGTTATATATTAGTCTGGATTAATCAGCCTGGTATCAGATGATCAGACAATGGCTCTATTGCCTGATGGCTCCTGTGCTAAATATTACTGCTTCTGTATGGGTTTGGGTTGTCTAATCCAAGGTGGTATCCAAAATAGTATAGGCATGTTTCCCTGCTTGCTTTTGATGTCTCAAACCATTACTTTTTATTCCACCGCTCAAACTACTAAAAATTCTCTAATCACAACATAAATAGTCAATATTAAACAAAATTCCCAGTCATCTTGTGTTGTAATTTCAGATTTTAATCCTGAAATTGTTGGGTAGTTCAGAGAAAGCAGAATCTACCTATAACATTGCTTTGCTTTGGTTTTGTTCCTGTTTTGTCAGGTGCACAAAGAAAGCAGACTGTGGAACGGCCGATAAGGAGAACCACTGGCTGTGGAGTCCAAGTGGCACATGCATGACTATTATTAGTGCAGATCCTCTAAATATGAGTCGGAGAGCTCCTGCTAAGGTATGGCAAGAAAATGCTTTCCCTCTGTGTTCTTAAAGCACAGTGATGTGACTTCCATGAAGATGAATAGCTGCATTTCCTTATGCACGGTGGAGACTAGGAATAGGGTAGTGTTTTGGGTATCTCAGTCTCTGGCATTTCTCACAGTGCTCTTTCTTGCCTGCTGTTTTTGCAGGTTGTAGTTCCTGTTTTCTTCTAGGAAATGCTCTTTTTGACTTTCTCTGTAAACAAAAATGATGCACTGGTGTGGATGATAAAGCACTTACACTTATTTGAATATTATGAAAGTGTTGCACAATGTTGTATAACCCATAAAAAGTAATTGATAGGGGAGATTTCATGCTGCCCTTTCAGCTTACTTGAGCATAAACTTAAGTAGGCAGTGAAGCCATAAGCCGTTGCTTTAAAATCAGCAGTGGATTTGCCTACACAGCAAAGTTTGTCTGGGTACATGGAGAAGGTAAATTCATCACGCACAAAGACTCAGTGGCAACAAAACTGAGTGTTCATAGCCTTGCTTTGATTGGAAGAGACCTTTCAGATCATCAAGTCCAACCGTTAACCACTAAACCATGTCCCTCGGCACCACATCTGTACATCTTTTAAACACTTCCAGGGATGATGACTACACCACTTCCCTGGGCAGCCTGTTTTCCAGTGCTTTACAGCCCTTTCTCTGAAGAAATTCTTCCCAATACCCAACCTAAACCTCCCCTAGCATGTGTGACCAGGGTGTCATAGCTTGTTCTAACTCCAAATGGAGCATGCCACTGCAGACTGAGGGCTTCCTGGAGTTGCTCAGCAAGTAAATTCAGTAAAATGACTTTTAATCCCTCTTACCCAGAAATAAAGAGACTTTCATTCAAGTCACTTTGATTCCATTCCAAAATGACATAAAAAGCATTGTGGTAAGACCATTTCTATGTTGAATCAAAGTGTTAGTAGAGTGTAAGAAGTCCACTTAAGATCCACACCTTCTCTTAGTTCAGATCTTGCCAGCTTGTGTTGACAAGCCTCTGGTGTCTCATATCAGCATCTGAGGCCAAAATACTTAAAACCCAAAACCAACCCCAACTTCAAATGAGCATTTACATGCAGTCTGTAACATCACTAATGCCATTGTCTCCTCATGATTCCTTTAATCACCAGAAAACATTGCAGCTCGTAACGTAGTGGACCAATTTCAGTGAGAAAGGGATGATTGTGTCCATTTCTGGTCTCCTCAGTTCAAGAGGGACAGGGAAATACTAGAGAGAGTCCAACAGAATGTTACAAAAATGATGAAGGAACTGGAACATCTCTCTTTGAGGAAAGATTGAGAGACATGGGACTGTTTAGCTTGGAGAAGAGAAAGCTGAGGAGGGGATCTTATTAATGTTTACAAATCTCTGCAGGGTGGGTGTCAAGTAGAAAGGGCCAGTCTCTTTTCAGTGGCAGGGGGGTTAGACTTGACGATCTCCAGAGGCCCTTTCCAACCTCTACCTTTCTGTGATTCTATGATTCTGTGATTGTCATTTCTACTGGCAATACAAAATGGAAAAAAGTTATACTGTATAATTAACACACCTGACGCATTAAATCAAAGACAGCATCCAAAATGTCATTTAAATTTTTTCCTCTTTCCTTACTAAGCTTTCACATTTTACTTTGCTTTTAGTTTCTCACATGCATTCTGTATTTAAGATTTCCTTGAGGAAGTTAAGGTCTATCACTCAGAAATCCTTTTTCAGCACTAATGATAGATCTCGGTGGGTTTCTTGCATATATACATCTGAGTCTTGAGGAAGCCACTTTTCTGTTCAGCCCTTTCAAACTCCATCTTTTCCAGCTCATCCAGCCTTGGTTTCATGCTTCACTAGTAATACCTAAGGTTAATGAAATTTTAATTAAGTTTGTCAGGATTTAAGTGTTAACCATACTGTTTACTGTTGCTAAACTGGATGCTGAGGACAAGAATAAAAGGTTTGGGTGTGTCTGTATGGAATTTGTTGTCCTGGTCTAATGCATTGACAGGACAAGGTGGTTTTGTACCTAATTCAGCAGAGGCCCAGCCTGGAAATATTGATAGAGGTATAAGAAGAAATGATTAGCAGATAGGAAGAAAAAAAAAAAATGAAAAGGAAAACCATCTTCTGTGATACTAGCCAAAATATTACTGCTGGTCTAAAAAGAAAGAGAGCAATTGAAATTATTTGGCCATAAATCTTACTGGATCTGGGGTTTTTTTGTTTGTTTCAAATATTTTACCCTTTTCAAATTTTGTTTTCAGGTGGAACTGACTGTGAGTCCATTGCCAGCTTTGACTGAGAGTGACAAAGTTTTATGTACATTTGGTGAAACAACCCGTTACGCTCAACTGAAAGAAGGGGCTATTATCTGTGATCCACCCGATATGATTCCTCCAACACCAAAAGGTCAAGGTAAAGAAACATTGCTACCCTCCCTGTATAATAAGAGGAAAGATCATAGCCTACAGATTCTGATGTCATGTTTTTATATGAGATACATAAATTATTTTTTTAATCTTCCAGACCCTTTCCCCAAATAGTCTATTGCTGAACTTTGTCCATTCAAACATTTGAAAAAACTTTTTCCATTACTGTATTTACAAGCTGTGTCATTCTCAGTGTTTCTACCAGGAACCTGAAATGGGGTCTTAGCAGAGGTGTAGACACAGACAGAGAGGTATTATTCTATGTCCCCAACAAGCAAAACCCAGCTACTCTAATCTTACCCTAATCACTCTGAGTTGTGGGACCAGAAGAGCTACATGTGCACTTCAGATGTGAAGTGTTTCAACTCTGATGTCTTCGTTTTGCTCTAGTCAGCTGTAGTTCAGTGGCTTGTTTTCTGGGCCATGTCACAAGGCTGTTCTTTCTCTCATAAAACCTTCTACGTCTTCTACTATGTGCCCTCTAGCTTCTGCAATAGTTAGTCCAGTGGAAAAATATATGATCATAGAATTAAAGTCTGTATCATTGTTCTGAACCACTGATTATATGCTTAAGGTCAGTTGCCAACCATAATTCTAGTGCTATTTCCTAGACAGTGCTTTATTCATGCTTCAAGTTCATATATCTTGATGCATAAGCACATAAAAACTGGTTACACAGCACTGTTTATTATGTATCAACTAAAAAAAAAAAAAAGAAAAAAAAAAAGGTTAAAAAACAAAACAAACAAACAAAAAGAGTGGTACTAGGAAGCACTTTTTAAAGATAAGTTTCAATTCTCATAATGCTGAAACAGGTCAAAATCCAGTTTTGGCTGCAGGAAAGGTAATGATGTTAAAATCTCTCTCTGAAATTTTAAACTAGCAGGGGTGTGTCACAGTATGAGATTATGCCAGGTGTTAAAGCAGCACTCCATTATTTAGGGCCAATTCACATTCCATAAATATTTTGTATGGCATGACATAAAGCATCTGAGTTGATAAACATGACATCTTCAGCATAAAATGTGGGACTAGAAGCCTGACAGGAATGGCATTAGAGTAACCAATTCACCTAGAAATAATATGCCTCTCTCAGCTGGTGGTTCAAAAGTAATATAAAGATGCTGAGAAGCTTGACAGACACTTCATCAGAAGCAGACGGTTATGAGTGCAGACAGTGGTTCCTGGTAACATGTGACAAAAGTACTGAGCCATCCACTTACTGATAAGAAACCTTATTGAGCTTGGAAAAGTGTGGGTTACTGTAGCTGTGGTTGGTTCCAAAGGGAATAGGACCTTTATAGAGAAGGATGCCTTCTCACAGTCCTGTTGTTAGGAAATCCCCTGGCATTCCTACCAAGGTCCAAGGGTACCAAGTGTAGGCAAAGGTGAATTCCAGCCAACCATCTGATGGTCTTCCAAGAACCTGTTCAAGGAAAGCATAATTTGAAATTGCTCAGTAGCTTGTGAAATAACTCGTCATAAAGGCTTAATGATTTCTGCAAAAGATATTTCAAACAGCTTCACTGAGGAAAGCACCAGTTTCTAAAGATAAATTGTCCGCTTTTAGTTCAATAATAATCCAGACAAGAAGTACATTTGAGGAGAAGTCATATATAGCAAACTTAGCATTTCAGGCACTGTTGGGCATTAACCACAAAGATCCCTTGCTTTAATTCACATGACGATGACAGTTTTAATCCACAAATAAAAGAAGTAATTTTACATGCAGACATATTCATATTTAAGAAAATGTTTTATTTAAAATTACTGTTCTCGTTCCAGTTTTCATCTGTGTTCAATTATCTCCTTGTTCAGTTTTCCTTGTTCTTCTAGACTCTTTAAAATTCTAGCATGATGGCACCACTGAGAAACACTTCCATAAAACAAAGCTATTCTGCAATTTTGCTTCTTCCCTTTATCCCATCTCTGCTTTTCTTCTGACAACCATGTAGTGAAAATTTTGTAAAGCTGAAGAAGACAAAACAGAGCCTATAGATCTAAAGTATAACAAGTCATGATATCCAGAGTGTCAACAGGATAGTTAAATATTTGCTTATGTCCTATAAAATAATAAAAGCATTATCGTTGTAGTATTCAGCTCAAGAGCAAAAGAATTTCACAACCACTTAGGTAATTTTTTTCTTTTGTGATAGATCATGTTTCGGTTCCACTTCAGTTAACCTTTGGAGAGAACAAGATATTTTTTGCATCACATACTTACCCTTTTTATGACTGTGAAGAGGCAATGAATCTTTTTGAAAATCAGCCGTAAGTATTTCAGCTCCTAAACTTAGGTGTTTAGATCCAGTAGCATGGTATTGCAGGTAGCTGGCAGCTGAGTTACTCAGTCATTTCATCATTTAAGCCTTTGGCACTCTCAAAATTTGCCACTGTTCAAATAATTTTTCTTACATTTTAATGGAGTTTAAAAATGGTTGAAGGGCACCAGCTGAGCCAGTAACATAAACCGCATGGAACGGGAGTGCTCATGGCACGCAGAATTAAAGGCCAGTTCATTGGGTTGCCATTTCTGTAGCTGCTCATGTATCTGCAGGGGACCTCTGTGAACATCTGATTACCTTCTTGTTCCTCAGCTAACAGGTTGGTGCTTTGGGTTGTGGTGGATTCAAATAGGACAGTCAAAGCTTACTCTGTCCCCATCATCAGCCCTGCTCCAGATCTGGCTACCCCAGGGCAACCAAAGCCAACCTGAACCCCACTTTGTTCATCTTTAGGTATGAAGGTTGATCAAGATAATTTCCAGTCCTCTCAGACTTGATCTCAAAGTTTGAGATGCTGTGATTTTCTTGTACTTTATCAAATACTTAAGGGAGAAAATAGCTTTCTGGGGTTCTTGAACTGTTCTTACTATGAAGTTTTCAGCTTAATATAGTAAGGACACTATAACAGATTGCCTACCCTTCACAAATAAAGATGGAATTTCATTTACTTTTTCTGTCAATGGGGGAAAAAACCTCACAGTTTGTCATGACTATCATGTTATATTTGTAGATGCTATTCCTGTGCAAGCAATAGATGGAATTGCCAGTGGGACTGGAGGAGACATATCTGTGAAGAGTCCTCTCCAATACAGGATGTGATTAAACAAAATATGGTAATGTTTAAAAATAAGATTATTAGGCTTTTATTAGAACACTTTAGTGTTTTCTTTGCATTTTCTCTCATATCAGTTGGTCTCATTAAGGATTTAAAAATTATTCTAAAGTTAACTCCAAAAGTGTAAAGGGTTTTATTTTTTAGGGGGTGGGAATTTAAGGGTGTGACTGAGGAGGGGGAGTGAGACTGAATAACTCCTGAAAGGATATTTTTGTGCCTTTTACTATTTTGCTTCAATGGGAGGAGCAAGATTTCAAGGCTGAGAAAGATAATCACCCACATCTTTGACATATGCTGCAGTCATTTTTAGCATGTCTAATTTGAAAGGGTGTAATCAAATCTGTCACTGTATTTTAAGCATGAAGTTCTTTAGAACAATCATTTCATTGTCCGAAGGCCATTGGAGCTTGTTTTAATAGATTTTTTATTTGAAATTACATATAAAATGTTTCCCTCCCCAGGAAGAAGAATGCCCACAGTTTCTAAACCCTAACCCTCCAATAATACCTATGGAATACCGAACAACGGTGTATTTTGAGGGAAGACATCTAGCTTATTATCAGGTAAGCAGATTAATTCAAAGCTAGCTGTCATTTGAATTCCACTTCAACTGCAGCCACACCCCTAAACTAAAGTATAGTTTGTGTTTCTTGGAGATCCTGCTGTTTTTAAAGAAGGAAGAGAGCTACACATTCAAGTTTGATATAGTACTGGTTACTTTCGTAGAGTCATCACCGAAACAGAATTAGAGATTGTCAGAATATTTTAACTACTAGATATGAGTGGATTTTTTTAAAGAGTGTAAACTGGACCTACTGGAACACTTGACATTTATTTTTCATCTAATGAAAGCAGAGAAGATTTAGGAATTGTGAATGTTTCAGATCTTCTTTCTAATCAAATAATCACTTTTTTTTGTTGTTCTAGAATGACATCATTCAGAGTGCTTAATTCACTTTGCACTTTTAAAACAACAACGAAAAAACCCTGCACTCAGAAATTAAATGTTCTTTAGTTTGGATAATCAATCTTTTTATTTTTATTTTGTGTGTGTAACCATCAAACCAGAAGGTCAGGTATTTTCTCAGCTGCAGCAAAGGCTTTACTTTCTCAGTACTTGCTTCCAGAAAGTAAATTACAAAGCTTCTAAGAAACCAGAGTTTGACCTCAAGCTTTTAATTGTTTTATAACCTAGATGATGCATTAAAAAAATTAGTTTAATAAAAACAAAGCTTAAAACCCACTTCTTTAGGTGATAGCTCAAGTATTGTTCTTAGTTTCTGTTGCTTGTTTCCATGTTGTCTTTGTGTAAACCCACCTTTGTGATGATAGATATGCTGAGATTGAATTGATTGCTTTAACTACCAGACATCTATCAAGGGAAAGAAGGCTCTTGGGTTTTGAGGTGGTTTGTTGTTTTTCCCCTCTGACAAACTGAAGTACTATATAGCTTACAAAGTCTTTCTGTCACCTCTTTTACGCCTGCCAAGGGATGGAAAAGGTTAAACAGGTCTGGAGAATAACAACATAAGACTGGTATTTGGAGAAGGGTAAAAAGCAACCCATAAGGACTGCAATCTCACGAAGACCATGCTGTGTATCACTACACTATACATGTATTAAGACCATGTTATACAAACACATCTTCAAAAATAAACATTTTTGCTTGAAGACTTTAAAATATATGTAAACAAAGGAATTTGGTCTGTTTTCTGAGATGCCAGTGCCAGTCCCTGGTAGGAGGTATGGCTGTGTACAAGA